>OLKM01000267.1:143430-155930 GCA_900291075.1 Melanogrammus aeglefinus | reverse complement strand
TCTTTGGTCTTTTCAATCGCGGTTTATTTTACACTGCGGCTTTATCAGCTGAATAACGGTAATACATTTTTGATCTTGTACTGTTTTGTTATCTATATAATTCAATACACTATATATAAATAGACACATTAAATGTAACTTGTATAAACATGAAATGTAAACGAAGTCGTTTTCTAATACTGTAGTAGTCTATATAAGAACAAATACAGCCCACCTACTAGCGTGATTACGGTACCAGGGTTACAGTATCGGGTTGTTTAGTAACTATGTTCGCCTCTTTCTGCCACCACCTTTCAGACAGATACTTTGTTTCGTCTATATTTTGTGTATGAGCCTATAGTTTTGTTTTGTATATGTAAGTATTTCGTATTTACACCGATGATTGTATTTATATATGTGTATTGTATATTTCGTCACACACACACACACACACACACACACACACACACACACACACACACACACACACACACACACACACACACACACACACACACACACACACACACACACACACACACACACACACACACACACACACACACACACGCATGCACATGCACGATGGACAAATGGAAAGAAAAGAAAGAGAGAGAAATTATTTCTTTTCCACCGAAAACTAAAAAAATCAATGAGTAATGGGGCGGTAATGCAGTCTCTTCGAAGTAAAAGCTCTCTCTCTCTGTCTTGTTATAAGACTGACGTTGGAGTTCCACCAGTAGAGAGCCAAATGGAGAGACCATCTGCTCTCCATGAAGGACACGATGGGAGAGACAGAGACAGAGATAGAGAGAGGACACAGACTCCGCTGCCTTTGGGCGGTTATGAAGAAAGGAATGCGTAGAGGTAACTTCAAACACGATGAACCCAACTGTGTCCGAAACAAACGTATGAAATGGGTCACGGCCTCTCCCACAAGATCCTAGCTTCTATTTGTATTATGTATATATTTATGTTTATGTTGTGTGTATATATTATTTGTCTTTTGTATTTATTTGTGTGTTAAATAATGAAGAAGGATCAGGAGGATCAACTTTAATGTTTTTCACAAAAAAAAACTGACAGGAAGCAGAAGTCTTCACTGACCTCCACAGGAAGTCACATGACAGGAAGCAGGAAAGCTTTTTCTGACCTCCACCGGAAGACACATCACAGATCACTCCACCGCCATATTATATTGTTGAATCATGGAATGAGCAAAAGCTAAACTCTTTACGTCATCTCAACATTTAAACCCTTTTTCTCTCTGAGAATAGGACTTGTACGAACCTGACAATTTGCTCTATGAACAAAGACAGCATACACACACACACACACACACACACACACACACACACACACACACACACACACGCATGCACATGCACAATGGACAAATGGAAAGAAAAAGTAGGAATGGTGACCTAACCCTTACCCCAACCCCTAACCCTTACCCCAACCCCTAACCCTAACCCTTACTCCAACCCTAACCCCTAAACCTCCCTCACCCTAACCCCAACTCTAAACCTAACCGCAACCCCTAACCAACGAAAGCTAAACAATAAATAAAAACCTAACCCTAACTATTGGTTCTTTGGGTTCTATGGTCATTGGTTATATTGGTTCTATGGTCGTCGGCTTTATTGGTTCTTTGGGTATATATGTTCATTGGTTCTATTGGTTATTTGGGTTCTATGGTCATCAGTTATATTTGTTCTTTGGGTTCTATGGTCATTGGTTATATTGGTTCTTTGGGCTCTATGGTTTACAGAACCCATCTAAGATTGATTGAGTTCAGTTTTCCATTAAAACCTGTTAAGACCTGAGAAGGAAAGTAAAACTCACTGTGATGAGGGAAACATTCTCTATAGTTCAAGTAGGAAAATAATAATAACTATTATATAATATTATGATTCGCACTGTGTTTAATACAGCTTACATACCTTAGTACACGTCAACATTGTCTAGTTTATAGAGTTTAACTGGGCTGTGAGTCGTCATCACAGCAGTCTCAGACACAGCTTCTAGCTCCTTGATTCACTGGCTTTACGTGGACTTGAGTCTTGATGACCACGATATAACCTTGTCTCCCCTGTTTGGGAGCGTGTGTCCATCATCATCAAAAGTACATCACAATTTTCTTTAGTTGCAGGCAGTAAATATATTTACATAAAGTATTTTAAATGAGTATCTATTTACATCACAACAGTTCATGTCCTTATGATATAGTTCATTGAAGACTTAATCATAGTCGGTAGGCCCAGTCACATGAATAGTTCAAGAGCCAGTCAGACACACATTTACCTTTCCGGCATCACCATGTTGATAACCACATGTCATACGGGGTTGAACAGTAACTCCAAGGTGTCCCTATTAGGTCAGGTTGGTCACCCTGATTGAGCCAGCTCATTGGCTGAACGAGGACACGCTAAGATATTCAGTTCTATGATAGATATGCAGTCCTATGGTACTGTAGTGTTCTAGAGGGTTAGATATCCAGTCCTATGGTACTGTAGTGTTCTAGAGGGTTAGATATCCAGTCCTATGGTACTGTAGTGTCCTAGAGGGTTAGATATCCAGTCCTATGTTACTGTAGTGTTCTGGGTTAGATATCCAGTCCTATGGTACTGTAGTGTTCTAGAGGGTTAGATATCCAGTCCTATGTTACTGTAGTGTTCTAGAGGGATAGATATCCAGTCCTATGATAGTCTAGAGGGCTAGATATCCAGTCCTATGGTACTGTAGTGTTCTAGAGGGTTAGATATCCAGTCCTATGATACTGTAGTGTTCTAGAGGGTTAGATATCCAGTCCTATGGTACTGTAGTGTTCTAGAGGGTTAGATATCCAGTCCTATGATACTGTAATGTTCTAGAGGGTTAGATATCCAGTCCTATGATAGTCTAGAGGGCTAGATATCCAGTCTCATGGTACTGTAGTGTTCTAGACATTTGTATTTTACGGTCACAGAGGCAGATGGTTAGGAGGTGTTCTCAGGAAAGGTTGGATCATGTTTAGGTTACGGTTGGTTAAAGTTTAAGCTAAGGTTAGTTCAGGTTAAGATCCTCTGTGGAATCCTCTCTTCTGTATTTCAACATTTTGTTCTGTTTTCTAAAAAACATCCATTGTCCTGAGTAGTTTGTTCTGCGACTACTGAAGCAGGAACAAGTAGTTCTGCTGGAGGATATTCCTCCACCTCTTGCTTCCTTTAGGGGAGAAGAACCCGTCTCCTTCATTACGAATCTCTAAAGATTCGACAAAGCTGAATGAACAGTAAAATAAGGTCAAAGTTCATATCCGTGGGGCTAAAGGTTGACTGTCCGGCCATACAATGGCTGAGCTTTCAGCTAGCCTGTGTGGATAGCGTTGGATTTTTGTTTTCTTAGCAGCATTTGTGCTACAACTGCAGACCTCTGCTGGGAGGATGCTAACTTGATGAGCTAGCTAGCTAGCAACAGCTGCAGATAACTGAAACACTCAAGGAGCTACTCCCTGCGTTATTGGACTGCAGCTGTAAGCTAACAGTAGCTCAGGGGAGCTAATATCCATGGGCAGTATTATCGTAAGCTTTGCGCAGCCATTGGTAAAGGTGTCGCTGGTGGAGGCGGTGCCATCTCACGTTGCCCTCGACGACCTCCAGCGCCCGGGACATCGCTGGACCCCCCCCCTCACTGGCATGGAATTCTTTCAACTGGCGAGAGAGACAGAGAAAATTATTGAAATTATTTCTTTCCCACCGAAAACTAAAAAGTCAATTGGTAATGGGGCAGTAATGCGGTAGTTAGGCCTAAGTAAATGCAGTCTCTTCGAAGTAAAAGCTTCTCCTCTGCTCCCTCTATGTTACAAGACTGATGTTGGAGTTCCACCAGTAGAGCCAAATGGAGAGACCATCTGCTCTCCATGAAGGGCACGATGGGAGAGACAGAGACAGAGACAGAGACAGAGACAGAGACAGAGAGACAGAGAGACAGAGAGGACACAAGACTCCGCCGACTCATCCAACCCCGGTTCCGACTACCCGGTCGGTGGATACAGGATTACCCCCAACGGACGCAACCACCAGCACCAACCTTAATCAACCGTGGACTAATAAACTGTTCAACTGTTTCCGCTCTCGGCTGTGGTCATTTGTGCCATGCGTTTGGGTCCACCCCGTCTTTAACAAAATGTCTCTAAGGACTCAAACCTCCTCAGAGTGAACTAAGTGGCTGAACTAAATGGCTCTATTCCCTCCTAACCCTCCGGCAAGGCAGCCGGCAAGGCAGCCTTTAACATTTGACCTGTTTTAACATGTACCCTGTTTTAACATGTGACCTGATTTGACATGGTTCATGTTTTAACATGGGTCCTGTTTTAACGTGTGTGCGTGTGTGTGTGTGTGTGTGTGTGTGTGTGTGTGTGTGTGTGTGTGTGTGTGTGTGTGTGTGTGTGTGTGTGTGTGTGTGTGTGTGTGTGTGTGTGTGTGTGTGTGTGTGTGTGTGTGTGTGTGTGTGTGTACCTCATTGAGTTCATCCTCAGTGTTCAGGTATTCTGTGACTCCTCCAATCAGCTTAGAGTTTAGAAACAGGGCTTCCCCATAGCTACAAAAATAGAAGATATGCATCAAATATATCAAAAACAACCAATATTGATCACATAAATATCAAATATATGTAATACATAGAATAAGTATACAATTTATTATACTTATTGTATCCTGACTTGGTTTCAACAAGCCAGGTGGCGTATGTGAGGGCGTAGGTATATTTCTATTTTTATAAATTATGTTATATTTATATTATTATACATTCTAATAACTTGTTGTATTTATATATATTCATGTATATTATGATATTATCATATATTATAATGTTTAGGTACATTATATTTATCGTTTTGTATATTGTAATAGTGTGAGTTGAGGAGGGCCCACTTTTTATATTAACATATATTTATTTATATTATATTATATTATTCTTTTTATATTATTTATAGTTTTGTATTTTGTAATACCGTGAGTTGAGCAGGGTCCACTTGTCCCTGAAGAAGCTCCAGGCCAGGTGGCGTCCGTGAGGGTTGCGTCCGACGTGGATGATGACATCGATCAGGTCCTGCTCCGGAACGAGCTCTGAGCTGAGTGACAGGTTCAGTAACCTAGGAAACACAGCCCATAATATAAGGCTTCAGTAACCTAGGAAACACAGCCCATAATATAACACTTCAGTAACCTAGGAAACACAGCCCATAATATAAGGCTTCAGTAACCTAGGAAACACAGCCCATAATATAACGCTTCAGTCTTGCCTCTACCTGTCTCTCTGTCTTACCGTGTGTATCTCTGCCTGTCTCTCTGTCTTACCATGTGTATCTCTGCCTGTCTCTCTACCTGTCTCTTTCCCTGTCCGTCTACCTGTCTCTCTACCTGCCCCACCATGTGTCTCTCTACCTGTCTCATCATGTGTCTCTCTACCTGTCTCTCGACCTTATCTCTCTCCCTTTCGCTCTACCTGTCTCTCTACCTGCCTTACCATGCGTCTCTCTCACTGTCTCTCTTCCTGTCTGTCTACCTGTCTCTCAACCTGTCTCTCTCTACCTGTCTCTTTACCTGTCTCTCTCCCTTTCTCTCTCCCTGTCTCTCTCCCTGTCTCTCTACCTGTTGGTCTCCCTGTCTCACCATGTGTATCTCTCCCTGTCTCTCGATCTGTCTCTCTCCCTGTCTCTTTACCTGTCTCTACACCTGTCTCTCTACCAGCCTCACCATGTGTCTCTCTCCCTGTCTCTCTTCCTGTCTCTCCACCTGTCTCTTTTCCTGTCTCACCTGCTGAGCAGGAAGCTGTTGTCAGAGCAGGTGAGGGCCTCCAGCAGAACCTTCTTCTCTGAGACCGCTCGTGAGGAGTGGAACTTCATCCAGATGAACTCCCACACGTCCTCGTCCATCAGGCTCACCCCAGTGCAGTACACCATGTCCCGGACATTAGGGGGGATCCTGGGGAGCACACACCAGTACCAGTAACATATACCAGTAACATGTGTGTGTGTGTATATTTGTGTGTGTGTTTCTTTGTGTGTGTGTTTCTTTGTGTGTGTGTGTGTGTGTGTGTGTGTGTGTGTGTGTGTGTGTGTGTGTGTGTGTGTGTGTGTGTGTGTGTGTGTGTGTGTGTGTGTGTGTGTGTTGTGTGTGTGTGTGTGTGTGTGTGTGTGTGTTCATGTGTGTGTGTGAGTGTGTGTGTGTCTGTGGACCTGTTCTTGTTGCTGGAGATCCAGTCAGAGATCAGGGCGACGGCCTGCCGGTGACAATGCTTATTTCCGAAGCTGCAAGCTAGCATGATGAGCTCCCTCTGCAGCTCCCTGTAGCACAGCAGGCTAACATTAGCAGGCTAATCACTGACCCATTACTGATGCATTAAAGTTAATGGCTTGAGAACAACCTGCTAGCATTCTTTTTATATATGTATAATACACATATGAGAACTGGCATTGTGAGGTCATAGCAGTAGCTGAGTGTGCGCGTTCTTACTCCGTTTGATAGGATGCCTGCATTACGGTTGCTGCGGTTACAGGGCTTGGCCAGCCCATCCTGTGGTACCGGGACGACACCTGCTGTAACACATAGTCCTACACATACACACACACGCACACACACACACACACACACACACACACACACACACACACACACACACACACACACACACACACACACACACACACACACACACACACACACACCACACACACACACACACACACACACACACACACACACACACACACACACACACACACACACACACACACACACACACACACACACACGTGTATCACACTGAACAGTGTAGTGCTCTGTGACAGGCAGATGAACAGACATGCAGACAGACTGACATGCAGACAGACAGGGCCTCACGCTGAACACGCTGTAGTTCTCTGTGCGGTCCAGCAGTCTGTCCAGCTGGTAGAGGACTCTGCTGGCCGCATGCCAGGGCAGGAAGGAGTGTTCACCGGGCAGGTAGCCAATCAGCTGCAGAGGAATGTCCTGGGGGAGGAGCCCCGCCCTGAGAGAGAGAGACAAAGCGAGACAGAGAGAGAGACAGACCGACAGATAGCGAGAGAGAGACAGACAGACAGACAGACAGACAGACAGACAGACAGACAGACAGACAGACAGACAGACAGACAGACAGACAGACAGACAGACAGACAGACAGACAGGGAGACAGACAGGGAGACAGACAGGGAGACAGACAGGGAGAGAGAGACAGAGATATGTTATTAGAACTAGTGCACAGCCCTAGGACTAAAGTAATGAGGAGGGAGGAGGAGAGAGAAGGAAAGGAGGAGGAGGAGAGGAGAAAGGAGAGGTGGAGGAGACCAAACCCACCTGGCCAAGTTGAATGCGTCATCGATAAGCCCTGCCCTGTTTCCCACAGAAATGATCTGAGAGAGAGAGAGAGAGAGAGAGAGAGAGAGAGAGAGAGAGAGAGAGAGAGAGAGAGAGAGAGAGAGAGAGAGAGAGAGAGAGAGAGAGAGAGAGAGAGAGAGAGAGAGAGAGAGAGAGAGAGAGAGAGAGAGAGAGAGAGCGAGAGAGCGAGAGAGATATGAGCCAAGATGAATTCCTGAAATATGAGTATTTTGGTGAAAGGAACATCTTGCCTGTGAATGACTTAGGTTCAGGTTTGTAACCCATCCTACAGGGATAGGGATATCACTAACTAACAATAACCATTTGCCGATGGCTAAAAGATTTCCGTCCATCCCCTGGTTTTTACGTATTTCTAAGAACAACTTTTAACCTTTAATCTTCCTTCAAGAGCAAAAGGCAGAATGGCTTTCCCAGTTGGACAGACAGACAGACATACGGGTAGGAAGATGGACAGGTACCTGGTGGTTGGTCTGTAGTTGCTGGGTCAGAAGTCTCCAGTTGTTGAGGTCGTAGTTCACCCGATAATAACCCGTCTGGTCGATGTTGCCAAGCAACCAGCTGTCCTCATCAATCTCGCCCAGTCTGTGGATCTCTGGAAAATAATCCATAAATATAAAACATATAATATCACATCTGACTATAACTGGAGGAGGCTCTGTATGCAGGTCTGTCTGTCCTTCTGAGCTTCCATTCACCTGATGGTCAATTCTCTCCTCTCCTCCTCTCCTCTCTCCTCTCCTTCTCTCCTCTCCTCTCCTCCTCTACTCTCCTCCCCTCATCTCCCTTCCTCTCCTCTCCTCCTCTCCTCTCCTTCTCTCATATCCTTCTCTCCTCTCTCCTCTCCTCTCCTCTCCTCCTCTCCTCTCCTCTCCTCCTCTCCTCTCTCCTCTCCTCTCCTTCTCTCATATCCTTCTCTCCTCTCCTCTCCTCTACTCCTCTCGCCTCTCCTCTCCTCCTCTCCTCTCTCCTCTCCTCCTCTTCCTCTCTCCTCTCCTTCTCTCATATCCTTCTCTCCTCTCTCCTCTCCTCTCTCCTCTCCTCTCTACTCTCCTCTCCTCCTCTCCACTCCTCCTCTCGTCTCCTCCCCTCCCTTTTAGGGGTTAAGGGGTTTCAGGGGATAGGAGTTAAAGTGATGGTTCGGCGTAAAATTCACATGACATCCAGCCAAATACCCTGTTAGAAGCATTTTTAGCGATGGTCAACACTGGTCAAGATCGGGCTAAGACCGGGCTATCAGCCGAATGGCTTAGTGCTGCGCGAACGGAACAGTGTGTTTATCTCGTAAATGATTAAATTACCCCACTAATAATGTCTGGAATGTTACCAAACTTCTGCAGTAGTACACATAGGGTCTGTATTCACAAAACGAGGCATTGGAAAGTTTGTAAGTACACCAGGAATATTAAAAAGAACACTTGCCTGATAGCTTCAACTTTCTGCTGCTAAAAGCTGCCGCTGCGTCGACGTCACGTCCGTGTTTCAGGAAAAGTTAGTAAACGTGTCAAAGTAAAACTCACAAGTGTAATGAAAAAGCTAGTGAATTCAACACACCATAGAAATGTATTGACAACTGAAATAATTGAATACTTGATACATTTATAAAAGTCAATACATTTCTATGGAGTGTTGAATTCACTAGCTTTTTCATTACACTTGTGAGTTTTACTTTGACACGTTTACTAACTTTTCCTGAAACACGGACGTGACGTCGACGCAGCGGCAGCTTTTAGCAGCAGAAAGTTGAAGCTATCAGGCAAGTGTTCTTTTTAATATTCCTGGTGTACTTACAAACTTTCCAATGCCTCGTTTTGTGAATACAGACCCTATGTGTACTACTGCAGAAGTTTGGTAACATTCCAGACATTATTAGTGGGGTAATTTAATCATTTACGAGATAAACACACTGTTCCGTTCGCACAGCACTAAGCCATTCGGCTGATAGCCCGGTCTTAGCCCGATCTTGACCAGTGTTGACCATCGCTAAAAATGCTTCTAACAGGGTATTTGGCTGGATGTCATGGTGGAAATGACCCTAGGTGAATTTTACGCCGAACCATCACTTTAAGGGGTTAAGAGTAAAGAGGTTAACGGGTTGATTTAAGAGAATAGCTTACCGGTCTTGTTATTGATCCAGATGAGACTTTCTTGAGAAATAACGGTGACGTTGCCCATGGCAACTGTTAAGGGGATCAACCACTGGTAACTATGGAGAGAGAAAAAGGGGATATATTACAAAAAAGGGGATACATTACAAAAGGTGATACATTACAAAAGGTGATACATTAAATTAGACATAATTTATGAACCTTATGTTGATCCTGAGTGTAGCTTAATGATATAATTCCTACCTGTCGTTTTTCTGACCCCTTTCTTGTGAATACAGGAAATGCTCTTGACTGATGATGATGTCACTGTTGAGGAGCTCATCTGATTGGCTCCTAACGATGGTGACTACTGGGTAACCCATTTGTAGAGTCCACCTGTCCATCATTTCCCTGACATCGATGTCCCGTCCTGCGGACTGCATGGCCTAATGAAGGCACACAACCAAACCCAGAGATAGAACATTGCTATATGTGAAAAGTTCAACAGGTTAAGTGGTAAACAGGTGAACAGGTAAAAAGGTGTAGTGGTGAACAGGTGAACAGTTGGACAGGTGGACAGATGGACGGCTGAACAGGTGAACAGTTGAACATGTGAACAGTTGAACATGTGAATGGGTGAACAGGTGAACCAGTGTAGTGGTGAACAGGTGAACAGGTTGACAGGTGTGCAGGTGTACAGGTGTTGTGGTGAACAGGTGAACAGGTTGACAGGTGTGCAGGTGTACAGGTGTTGTGGTGAACAGGTGGACAGGTGTAGTGGTGAACAGGTGTAGTGGTGAACAGGTGTAGTGGTGAACAGGTGTAGTGGTGAACAGGTGAACAGGTGTAGTGGTGAACAGGTGTAGTGGTGAACAGGTGTAGTGGTGAGCAGGTGTAGTGGTGGACAGATGAACAGGTGTAGTGGTGAACAGGTGTAGCGGTGAACAGGTGTAGTGGTGAACAGGTGAACAGGTGTAGTGGTGAACAGGTGTAGTGGTGAACAGGTGAACAGGTGTAGTGGTGAACAGCTGTAGTGGTGGACAGGTGAACAGGAGAGTGAACCTGAGTCAGCTTGTTCCAGAGGTCGTTCCTTGCAGCGTTGCTGTACATGTGAGTTGTCAAGTAGTCCTGAGGAGACAGTAATTCACTTTCTCAACCGTTTATAAGAACTTTACCCTGAGGGGTTTGAGCTCCTCCGGTGTTCCAGTTTCTCGCTGCCCAGAAGTTGTTCATTACACTATAGAAACAGGCTGTACATTATACCACATTAAAGAGATACTTCACCGGTGGAGATATGAAGGTTATATGAAGTAAATAATTCTATATATTATAATTGTGCAAAAAAAGGCTTGTTCAGCAGCAGCCTCCGCCTCTATTTGTGTCAATTCTTCCTGGCTGGATTCTTGCTCGTACTAATTGCCCTGAATGACCGAATCCCCCCCCCCCCCCTCATTCCTTATGGGTCGGCTCACAAATTTGCGGAACCAGTGGTTTGTAGTCCTCGGTCCTTCTAGCAGCCAAGCAAAGTTCTCCCGAGATGACGTCAAAAGCGTCATTTGATTGACGTCATCTCAGGAGAGAATTAGATCAGGAAAGCAGAGCCAAAGGAAGACTGGGTTATACTGAGGGAAAAAAAACTTTTTTTTTATATTACAATAGCGATTTTGTGATGATAGAACGCCGGTTCTGAATCGGTGAAGCATCCCTTTAACAGGCTGTACATTTTACCATAGCAACAGGCTGTACATGATACCATAGCAACATGCTGTACATTATACCACAGCAACATAACCCACTAACCAAACTGAACATACAGACAGATAGACAGGTAAACAGACAGACAGGCTCTCACGTTGAGGCCCCTCTGGAAGAGCTGCTGTCCCATCACACCGGCCAGCATTCTGATCAGGGCAGCCCCCTGCAGACAGACAGGCTTTACGGACCGCTGATGAGGTCACTACAGTACCTCTCCTGATGGTGTTAGCATAGTAACTCTAGTGTTGATGTTACCATAGTAACTCTTACCATAGCAACTCTAGGGGATGGTGTTTCCATAGTAACTCTAGTGATAATGTTACCATGGTTACGCCAGTGATGATGCTACCATAGTTAATATTGTAATAAATTTACCATAATGAGTTTACCATAGTAACTCTAGTGATGATGTTACCATCGTTATCATAGTGATATAACCATAGGTACTCTAATGATGATGTAACCGTATTGATTTTACCAGTTACTCTGGTGATGGTGTTAACCAAAGTAGTGGGTAGTACTATGTGTTAACTAGGGTTAGGGTAGTACTATGTGTTGACTAGGGTTAGGGTACTACTATGTGTTAACTAGGGTTAAGGTTAGGGTAGTACTCTGTGTTAACTGGGTTAGGGTTAAGATAATACTATGTGTTGACAAGGGTTAGGGTAGTACTATGTGTTGACTAGGGTTAGGGTACTACTATGTGTTAACTAGGGTTAAGGTTGGGGTAGTACTCTGTGTTAACTGGGTTAGGGTTAGGGTAGTACTATGTGTTAACTAGGGTTAAGCGTTAGGGTGTGTACCTTCTTGTATGCGATCAGGTCAAACACTCTATCGATGTCTGTGGCCTCAGTTACTTCCTGGGAGATGGGGTGGGAGGAGCTCAGGCCATCCAATAGCATCACCTCATGAAGGACATCTGTCAGAAAACGCTGTTTCTCCTGGTGAGTACACACACACACACACACACACACACACACACACACACACACACACACACACACACACACACACACACACACACACACAACACACACACACACACACACACACAACACCGCACACACAAACGCAAACACACACACTCATACACACACACACACACACACACACACACACACACACACACACACACACACACACACACACACACACACACACACACACACACACACTCTATCTCGGATGCATGCACACACCTTGTGGGATATCACCACTTTTGATGTATTTTTGTTTTGTTGAGTTTTTGTGTGTGTGTGCGTCAGAGAGTCACCATGGAAACCAT
>OLKM01000267.1:98430-138430 GCA_900291075.1 Melanogrammus aeglefinus | reverse complement strand
AAATAGCTTAGAAGATAGCATTATATGTAAAGGAACACCACAATTTATGTGAGAAAAAGTATTGGAACAGATACATTTAAAATAAATTAAAGTAAATAAGACTTAATAATTTTTTGGCAAATCCTTTGCTTGCAATAACTGCATCAAGCCTGTCAAACTTGTGCATTCTTCTTTTGTGATACTTTTCCAGGCGTTCACCGCAGCCCCTTTCAGTTGTTGTTTGTTTTGGGGGGTTACTCCCTTCAGTCTCCTCTTTAGCAGGTAAAATGCATGCTCTATAGGGTTTAAGTCTGGAGATTGACAGTCTAAAACCAGTCTAAAACCTTCCACTTCTTGCCCCTTATGAACTCCTTTGTTGTGTTTGCAGTGTGTTTTCGATCATTATCTTGTTACATGATGAATGATCTTCCAATCAGTTTGGTTGCATTTTTCTTTAAATTGGCAGACAAAATGTTCCTGTAGACTTCTGAGGTTATTTTGCTGTTGCCATCCTGTGTTACATAATCAATGAAGATTAATGAGTCCGTCCCAGAAGAAGCCATGCAAGCCCAAGCCATGACATTGCCTCCACCGTGTTTCACAGATGAGCTTGTATGTTTGGGGTCATGAGCAGATCCTTTCTCTCTCCAAACTTTAGCCTTTCCATCATTTTGGCAAAGGTTAATCTTTGTCTCATCAGTCCATAAAACATTGTCCCAGAATTTGTCTCTGTACTATTTGGCAAAATCCAGCCTGGCCTTCTTATTCTTTTTGCTAATGAGTGGTTTGCATCTTCTGGTGTAGCCTCTGTACTTTTGTTCATGAAGTCTTCTGCGAACAGTAGATAATGATACCTTCACTCCTGCCCTCTGGAGGTTGTTGCTGATGTCAACAACAGTGGTTTTAGGGTCTTTCTTTACAGCTCTCACAATGTTTCTGTTGTCAACTGCTGTTGTTTTCCTTGGTCTCCCCGTTCGACGTCTTCAGGACATTCCAAATGGTTGTACTGGCTATTGCCAATATTTGTGCAATGGCTCTGATGGATTTTCCATCTTCTCTCAGCTTCACAATTGCTTCTTTTTCACCCATAGACAGCTCTCTGGTTTTCATGTTGGTTACACCTCTAACTATAATAATTGCAGTCTGCACAGGCAAAACCCAAATCTGAAACTAAGCATAGACATTCAGTGCTATTTATTGTTTGAATGGTCAATGTAATAGGACACACCTGGGCAACAAAACACACCTGTCAGTCATATGTTCCAATACTTTTGCTCCCCTAAAATTTGGTGTTCCTTTACAAATAATGCTATCTTCTAAGTTATTTCTCGGATCCAGATGTAAATACCTGGAAATAAAAGATGAAGAGGGGACTGTACACACTCATACCCATACACACACATAGACATACACATTTACACACACACACACACACACACACACACACACACACACACACACACACACACACACACACACACACACACACACACACACACACACACACACACACACACACACACACACACACACACACACACACACCTTAGAGTATAGATATACATTTACCAACCTTTAATATAACAACATTTATGGCAGAGAGCACTGGTGCCAGTACTGCTGCATAAAGTGGTTGTCTTACCTAATTGACCCTTCGCTAAGCCCCGCCCCCCTTAGTTACTGTTGCTATGTCTGTCAAGCTTTCGCTCCTAGCAAAAGAAATATGGCGTTTTCAATGATACCATCAACACAATTTCCAAAGGAAATCACCTCACATTTTTGGAAAAACGGTTCTGATATATCAGAGAGAAGCCGACAGAAGGGTCTGCAGTATGCGTTTGAGGGATATATCCACAATGTCGTCTGCTGGCGGACGATATACACCGGTTGTATTTGTTTACAGCGCGCCAGGATATTGTTCCCATATAGTGGGATTGATTTATACCCTGGAGCTCATAAACAGACAGCAAGAAAGCCCAACGAAGTCCTGCACAAGTGTGCCACAACAATGGCATAAACCTAGGAGTAATAAAATAAAAGCTATGCCCATATCATCCGTAGTGGTCGCAAAAGCCAGACGTGACCGCAAACGGAGACCTATTGATTGCCACTACACAGGGATCAGGTAAACTTACATGTATTAAGGATATTATTTCGGTTTGATTGGTTGTGAGTCTCACTTTTTTGTTACTATGATAATACAGATGATGGCGTTCTTTTATTAATCTTTCCGTGATTCAGCTGTTGATGTGGTCTTCCACACTGCTTTATCCACGTGTTGCACCTCTCTTCTTGGCTCTTGGGCTTGGGGAAGGGGAAAAATTGGACACCACCTTCGACACTTTGAGAGTATCGGGTGTCGGATTTACAGGTCCCGTATGCGCACCGCTTCGGCATATTAGCATCTGCTGAAAGCTTGACAGATCTCTCGGTTGCTACACACGGTTGCTAACGTAGGATTGGTCAGTGGCTGTTTAGGGGAGGGGCTTAGCGAAGGGTCAATTTGAGCAGGGAGTACTGCACAATGAAGTTCTGCTGGTGGACAGGAATGGTTGTTTTACCTAATTTGAGCAGGGAGTACTGGACATTGAAGTACTGCTGCATGAATTTGTTGTTTTACCTAATTTGGGCAGGGAGTACTGGACTTTGAAGTATCAGCTGGTAGACAGTGGTTGTCTTACCTAATTTGGGCAGGGAGTATTGGACATCGAAGTACTGCTAGTAGCGTTGTCTTACCTAATTTGGGCAGGGAGTACTTGACATTGAAATACTGCTGGTAGAATCCCAGCAGTCTTCTGGTGATCTGAAGAGCGTAGTCACCGGCGCCGCTGGCTATAGCATCCGGCCGCGCATACAGGCGCACCTAAACCAATAGGAGCTCGGATTAGCTAATAAACGGCCTATAGGGGCTCTGGCTGATTAGATTATTAACAGCCAATAGGAGCTCAGATTACATTATACACAGCCAATAGGAACTCTGATTAGATAATACACAGCCAATAGGGGTGCAGGGTACATTATAAACAGCCAATAGGAGCTCAGATTGCCTTATAAACAGCCAGTAGGGGCTCTGGTTAGAATATAAATATTAGGACATAATTATTTTATGACATAACAGTAACAGAAGAGTGGTGTGCGCGTGTCTGTCAGCCTATGGCATGTGTGCCTACACGTGTGTGCGTACCGTCACTCCGGTCTCGGTGTGTGTCTCTCGGTAGGTGAAGTTACACACACTCCAGGCCAGATAGTACGTGGACATGCGCGGCGTTTGAGCGAAGCGATTGGTCAGCCAACCGTCCTCAGCCAATGAGCTGCTCTCTACGGGCATGTTGGATAGAGAGGTGTATTGTGGGTCGTGGCGCAGAGAGAGAGAGAAGGTCGCCTTGAAGACCGGCTCGTCAAAACACGGAAAGGCCTTCCTGGCATGAACCGGACTGAACTGAGTGACAGCCAAGTACCTAGATAGAGTGTGTGAGAGAGAGAGAGAGAGAGAGAGAGAGAGAGAGAGAGAGAGAGAGAGAGAGAGAGAGAGAGAGAGAGAGAGAGAGAGAGAGAGAGAGAGAGAGAGAGAGAGAGAGAGAGAGAGAGAGAGAGAGAGAGAGAGAGAGAGAGCGAGAGAGAGAGAGAGAGAGAGAGAGTGACAGAGAGACAGAGAGAGAGACAGAGACAGAGACAGAGACAGAGAGAGAGACAGAGAGAGAGACACACACCGAGAGAGAGAGAGAGAGAGAGAGAGAGAGAGAGAGAGAGAGAGAGAGAGAGAGAGAGAGAGAGAGAGAGAGAGAGAGAGAGAGAGAGAGAGAGAGAGAGAGAGAGAGAGAGAGAGAGAGAGAGACACACACACACAGAGAGAGAGAGAGAGAGAGAGAGAGAGAGAGAGAGAGAGAGAGAGAGAGAGAGAGAGAGAGAGAGAGAGAGAGAGAGAGAGAGAGAGAGAGAGAGAGAGAGAGAGAGAGAGAGAGAGAGGGGGAGAGGTTAAAAAGGGTGTTGTTACAGTCAGAGAAAGTGGTTCATTCAACATCAATAAAGAATGGAGGATAAAAGAAACGGTGTGGTGTGATGCAAAATCCACGTTACGTTTTTCTTTATGAACCTAGGTTTTGTATACTATTCCGTGCATGACCTTGCTACCCTGCTATTCTGCAGGGTCGCCTAAAATGTAAATCTTAGTGTTTCATGTTGTGTAATCTGGTTTCACATTCCGTTCCTGCGTTGTCTGTAGTTTGGTTTGGGCCTGTTGCTTGAGCGCAGAGAAGCAAAACGTGATAAGGAACAGCCGCAACCACCTTCTCAACCTCTTAAGGAACTTCAATCAATAGATTAACATCTGGGTTAACAAAGGCTTTTAGTTTATTGGGGGCCAGCTGCCCTCAAGGATCCGGTCTAAGTGTTTAAGAAACCCTGACTTTAGCCACTCAGTAGACTTCTCCTTGCGAACCTTTAGAGAGACACTCAGTAGAGAGACACTCTACTGGGTACTTACCCTAAAAAAGTGGAAACTCTACTGGGTACAAACCCTAAAACAGTGAACACTCTACTGGGGATATACCCTAAAGCAGTGAACACTCCACTGGGTATATACCTTAAAACAGTGAACACTCTAATACATCCATTCTATTACACTTGGTTTCAACTCCAACACCTATAACATCAGATTTTATATATATATATATATATATATATATATATATATATATATATATATATAGTGGGGCAAAAAGTATTAGTCAGCCACCAATTGTGCAAGTTCTCCCACTTAAAAAGATGAGAGGCCTGTAATTTTCATCATAGAAAAAAAATAATAATCTAGAAAATCACATGATATCTGATTTTTAAAGAATTTATTTGCAAATTATGGTTGAAAATAAGTATTTAGTCAATAACAAAAGGTCATCTCAATACTTTGTTACATGCCCTTTGTTGGCAATGACAGAGGTCAAACGTTTTCTGTAAGTCTTTACAAGGTTTTCACACACTGCTGCTGGTATTTTGGCCCATTCCTCCATGCAGATCTCCTCTAGAGCAGTGATGTTTTTGGGCCTTCGCTGGGCAACACAGACTTTCAACTCCCTCCAAAGATTTTCTATGGGGTTGAGATCTGGAGACTGGCTAGGCCACTCCAGGACCTTGAAATGCTTCTTACGAAGCCACTCCTTCGTTGCCCGGGCGTTGTGTTTGGGGTCATTGTCATGCTGAAAGACCCAGCCACGTTACCTCTTCAGTGCCCTTGCTGATGGAAGGAGGTTTTCACTCAAAATCTCACGATACATGGCCCCATTCATTCTTTCCGTCACATGGATCAGACGTCCTGGTCCCTTGGCAGAAAAACAGCCCCAAAGCATGATGTTTATGTTGTTCTTTGGATGCAACTCAGCATTCTTTCTCCTCCAAACATGACGAGTTGAGTTTTTACCAAAAAGTTCTATTTTGGTTTCATCTGACCATATGACATTCTCCCAATCCTGTTCTGGATCATCCAAATGCTCTCTAGCAAACTTCAAACGGGCCCGGACATGAACTGGCTTTAGCAGGGGGACACGTCTGGCACTGCAGGATTTGAGTCCCTGGCGGCGTAGTGTGTTAGTGATGGTAGCCTTTGTTACTTTGGTCCCAGCTCTCTGGAGGTCATTCACTAGGTCCCCCTGTGTGGTTCTGGGATTTTTGTTCACCGTTCTTGTGATCATTTTGACCCCACAGGGTGAGAGCTTGCGTGGAGCCCCAGATCGAGGGAGATTATCAGTGGTCTTGTATGTCTTCCATTTCCTAATAATTGCTCCCACAGTTGATTTCTTCACACCAAGCTGCTTACCTATTGCAGATTCAGACTTCCCAGCCTGGTGCAGGTCTACAATTGTGTTTCTGGTGTCCTTTGACAGCTCTTTGGTCTTGGCCATAGTGGAGTTTGGAGTGTGACTGTTTGAGGTTGTGGACAGGTGTCTTTTATACTGATAAGGAGTTCAAACCGGTGCCAGGCATTAATACAGGTAACGAGTGGAGGACAGAGGAGCCTCTTAAAGAAGAAGTTACAGGTCTGTGACAGCCAGAAATCTTGCTGGTTTGTAGGTGACCAAATACTTATTTTCCACCATAATTTGAAAATAAATTCTTAAAAAATCAGACAATGTGATTTTCTGGATTTTTTTCATTTTGTCTCTCATAGCTGAGGTTTACCTATGATGAAAATTACAGGCCTCTCTCGTCTTTTTAAGTGGGAGAACTTGCACAATCGGTATCTGACTAAATACTTCTTTGCCCCACTGTATATAATAACTGTACAATGCTACGCATATTATTTCTCCTAGTAGGAATCATCTTCTTTGGCATGTAAATGTCTATGCTAATGAAACTCTTGAATTGAACGAGTGAGCGAGGGAGACGGGAAGAGGGAGAGAGAAAGAGAGAGACAGAGAGAGGGAGAGAGATAGACAGACAAAGAGAGAGAGAGAGAGAGAGAGAGAGAGAGAGAGAGAGAGAGAGAGAGAGAGAGAGAGAGAGAAGAGAGAGAGAGAGAGAGAGAGAGAGAGAGAGAGAGAGAGAGAGAGAGAGAGAGAGAGAGAGAGAGAGAGAGATGGAGAGGGAAATAATATGAACACATGCTGAATTATTCATATAGGTCAAGATTAGTTTTCTGTATATTTTTAATTATGCTTCATTTAAATAATCCGCTTGAGATTATGGGATGAGCAGTGTTGCCATGGTCACAAAACCCTGAAGATGAAGGGTGATCGATGCTATTGAGAAAGTCTCACAAAGCTTTACAAAGGGCTGATTCAAAACCAACATCCACCCGATGTAGAACGGCAGCATGAACCAACGGGTTAGTTAACCCGGGTTACTTATCCTGGGTTAGGGTAACATGGGTTAGGGTATTACAGGTTTGGGTACAATGGGTTAGGGTAACAGCGGCAGGGTAACATGGGTACCGTTTCTCCTGGTCCTGCAGGTAGGAGCTCCTGTAGAATCCAAGCAGGTCGTTCTCAATGACCGCCTGAAATGTGATGTTCACACGGTACGTTCTCATTGCTCGCAGCTCCCGGTGCAGCGCCAACACATACATCTGATGGGCTGGGACGCTGAAATGTCTGAGGACGCGTGCGGCCCCGCCCACTCCTCGGCTGGCTGACCTGGAGGCGGAGCTTCCTGACCAAACTGACACAGAGCTCACCTCAGGTAGAGAGACAGGTAGGGACACAGAGGCAGACAGACAGGTAGAAAGACAGGTGAGTTAGACAGGTCAGTTTGACAGGTGAGTCAGACAGGTGGGTCAGACAGGTGAGTTAGACAGGTGGGTTAGACAGGTCTATTAGACAGGTGAGGTAGACAGGTAAATTAGGAAGTTGGGTTAGACAGGTGGGATGGACAGGTGTACTAGACAGAGGAGATAGACAGGTGCGTTAGACAGGTGAGTAAGAAAATACTGAGCTACAATATGGAAAACGTTTACTAGGGAGTGTGTCAGTATGTACTGTGGTACTATGTTAGTACCAAAATACTATGTGGTACTATATTACTATGTTAGTACTAGGGTATTATGTAAGTACTATAGTACCATGTTAGTACTATATTACTGTGTTAGTACAGTAGTAATATGTTAGTACTGTAGTACAGTAAGTACTGTATTACCATGTGATTATTGTAGTAATTTAGGTACTGTAGTTCTGTGGTAATTTATTAGCACTATACTATTCTGTGAGTACTGTAAATAATGTAATACTTTAAGTACCGTGTGATCATGTGAATACTGTAGCACTGTGAGTGCTGTATTAATGTGAGTACTATGCCACTATGTGAGAACTGTAGTACAATACTGTAGTACTTTGCAAGTACTATAGTACTATGTGAGTACTGTGGTAGTTTGCTAGCACTAATCTGGTTGTGATGTGAAGTTACTTTCTAAACCAGCTTGTCTTTTCACACTTGGCTCCATGGGCCATAATTGGATCCGGTCCAGAGGAGACAGATTTAGGCCAATAACGTTAGTCCGTGGTGGGCAGACCCCCGGGCGGCTGCCCTTTTGGCTCAAAACGGCGACTGTGACGGCTAATTAGGCTCGTTAAGGGAATCTGTGAGGCTCATCTGGAAATAAAGGAAGCCCGAACCAGAGGTAAACAAGCTCTGGTTAAACTAGAGGTAAACTAGCTCCGGTTAAACTCAAACGAAACTAGCTCTGGTTAAACTTAAACTAGAGGTAAACAAGCTCTGGTTAAACCTAAACTAGAGGTCAACTAGCTCTGGATAAACCAGAGGTAAACAAGCTCTGGTAATGAGGACCATGACTCTCAGAGCCGAGAGATGGTTGTAAGTGAACCCAGAGAGGGTTAGGTACCTCCAGGGTTAGGGTTAGGGTTAGATACCTCCAGGGTTATAGGGTGAGAGATAGGTACCTCCAGGGTTATAGGGTGCGGGTTAGGTCCCTCCAGGGTTAGGGTAAGGTACCTCCAGGGTTATAGGGTGAGGGTTAGGTACCTCAAGGGTTAGGTACCTCCAGGGTTAGGGTTAGGTACCTCCAGGGTTATAGGGTGAGGGTTAGGCACCTCCAGGGTTATAGGGTTAGAGTTAGGTACCTCAAGGGTAAGGTACCTCCAGGTGGTCTGGGGTTAGGGTTAACCTCCTGGGTTAAGGGTTAGGGTTAGTTATCCTCCAGGCGGTCCAGGGCTAGGGTTAGGGTTAGGTACCTCTACGGTTAGGGTTAGGTACCTCAAGGCGGTCTAGGGTTAGGGTTAGGATACCTCCAGGATTAGGGTTAGGTACCTGCGGGCGGTCTAGGGTTAGGGTTAGGTACCTCCAGGCGGTCGGCGTGCAGCACGATGTACTTGGTGGCGTTGACACAGTCCAACCGGATGCTGACCTCTCCGGTGAAGGTGAAGTTGTCCATGTGGACGTGCAGGTCCAGGTCGTAATGCCGGGGCAGCAGACTGCCGGGCAGCCGGCTCCGCTTCCAGGGCCGCTCCTCCTCATCCCCCCCCCTCTCCCCCCGGCTGCCGTTCCCCCGGCCCCCCTCGGCCCTCGGCCCTGCCCCGGCCCGTGTCCCCTCCCCGTCTGGACCACTGCAGTCGTCGGCCCGCAGGCTGAGCAGCACAGCCACGCCCGTCACGGTGAGCAGGGTGACCAGGGACAGAGCGAAGACCAGCACCAGCCGCCTGTGGACCGCCACCCGGGACTCCGTAGTCCGGGGCCGGACCACCGCCTCGGACCACTGGTCGGACCGGGAGCTCCTCATGGTTGTGCCGCCCGGCCACGTCCTCAAAGAGTTTAGAAAGCAAACGTCTCGTTTTCAACCAAAAGACCTGAAGTCTCCAGAACCTTCCGAGGAGAAAACCTGGTCCTGGTCCTGTCTCGGTGGTCCTATCTCTGTGGTCCTGGTCCTGTCTCGGTGGTCCTATCTCTGTGGTCCTGGTCCTGTCTCGGTGGTCTTATCGCTGTGGTCCTAGCTCTGTGATCCTGGTCCTATCTCGTGGTCCTGGTCCTATCTCGGTGTTCCTATCTCTCTGGTCCTAGTCCTATCTCTGTGGACCTGGTCCTATCTCTGTGGACCTGGTCCTATCTCTGTGGTCCTGGTCCTATCTTTTTGGTCCTGGTCCAATCTCTGTGGTCCTGGTCCAATCTCTTTTAGGGCTAGGTCATCATGTCCCTATGAAGGGGTGAGTGGCCACACTTCACAGGATCATACCGCGGGAACCATGAACAGCGCGCGCTTCGATCCGTTCGTCAGAACTCGTCATCCCAGCGCGAGACCTTCCTCTCTACGTCTCGATTTCTAGATAGATCCCCAGTTATATATATACCGGTATATAGATAGATAGATAGATGGATAGATGGATAGATGGATAGATGGATAGATGGATAGATGGATAGATGGATAGATAGATGGATAGATGGATAGATGGATAGATGGATAGATGGATAGATAGATAGATAGATAGATAGATAGATAGATAGATCGATGGCTGAAAAAGGAATATATCGATAGATCTCTGGATAGATAAATGCCTAAATCGATAGATCTCTAGATCGATGGATAAAATGTACTTTCAGTTCCAACTCTCAAATCTGACACCGGATTTCAGTGCCCCTCTTTCACTCCCGTTAACCCCGACGGTCTGTAGTCCTCCCGTCTGTAGTCCTCCCGATCTGTAGTCCTTACGGTCTCCCGGTCTGTAGTGCTGCCGGTCTCCCGGTCTTTAGTCCTCCAAGTCTGTAGTCCTCCCTGTCCCCCGGTCTTTAGTTCAGGTCTCGGTTCCGTTAAGGTCTCCGATGAACTGATCAGTCACGAGCTGCCTCTGCTGCACAAAGCGCGGGACTTCATCTGCTCTCCGGCGCACGAGGAGCTCCCGCTTAAAGGCGCGCGCATCTTGAGACTAACAGCTGAGTTCCGCGAGCTAGAGAAGGTATATTAGTAGTAGGATATACTCTCTCTCTCTCTCTCTCTCTCTCTCTCTCTCTCTCTCTCTCTCTCTCTCTCTCTCTCTCTCTCTCTCTCTCTCTCTCTCTCTCTCTCTCTCTCTCATCTCTCTCTCTCTCTCTCTCTCTCTCTCTCTCTCTCTCTCTCTCTCTCTCTCTACTCTCTCTCTCTCTCTCTCTGTGGTGGAGGGAGCAGGGGGGGGATACAGAACAATAATTGAAAGAATAACGATTAACAGAGAAGTGGTCTTGAGCTGACCCGTCCCCTGGGGTCCGGGGGGAGGGCCGGTGTCCTCAGTCTGACCAGGGGGGGGGGGGGGGGGGGGGGCGGGTCATGGGTCCGGAGGTCGGAGGACTGGGGGTCTGAGGACTTGAGGTCTAAGGATGAGGACCTCTGAGATCTGTTCCAACCAGACCCTATCCAGACCTCTGATGGAACCCTGGACCGAACACAAGAGGTCTAGACCATTACCCTGATCCCAGGGTTAGGATGAGGAGGGTTTAGAGTGGATTACCCTGATCCAGTAGGATTCAGAGTGGATTACCCCAGTAGGATTCAGAGTGGATTACCCTGATCCAGTAGGATTCAGAGTGGATTACCCTGATCCAGTAGGAGGGTTTATAGTGGATTACCCTGATCCAGTAGGAGGGTTTATAGTGGATTACCCTGATCCAGTAGGAGGGTTTATAGTGGATTACCCTGATCCAGTAGGAGGGTTTATGTGGATTACCCTGATCCAGTAGGAGGGTTTATAGTTGATTACCCTGATCCAGTAGGAGGGTTTATAGTGGATTACCCTGGTCCAGTAGGAGGGTTTATAGTGGATTACCCTGATTCAGTAGGCGGGTTTAGAGTGGATTACCCTGTTCCAGTTTTGGGCTTAGCCCCGACCCTACATTGTATTACCGGATCAAAATGTGATATATGGATTATTTTGACATAACATTATACCATATGACATATGAATACAGAAAAAAAGTCTTTCAGTCCTTGACTCTACTGTTGTTATCCTGTTGGTGAGGGCGAGTAGTTAGGATTGTTCTCTCTCCCCCCTTCTCCCTCTCCCCCCTTCTCTCCCTCCCCCCTTCTCTCCCTCCCCTCTTCTCTCCCTCCCCACCTCCCCTCCACGCTCTGACAGTGATGGAGTGTGTTTCTTCACCCAGAGATATTAAATAAAAACGGAAACTTGATCCTGAGATTAGTGGAGAATCAGAGCGTAAACACATGTGACCCACATCCCATAATGACCCCCCTCTCATAATGGCCAATAGATCATACTGAATAAATGATGCTGATGGAAGGTGCACTGTGTCATCTATCTGGATGAGCTGCCATCGCTATACATTCAGCTCTCTTTCTCTATACATCAAGCTCTCTCATTCTCAATACATCGAGATCTCTCTCTAAATACATCTCATTCTAATTAGAACCCCTGTTTTCAGTTAGGGTTAGCACTTAGAACCCATGTATTCAGGTTAGAACCCATATCACAGACACAAGACGATCTTCTTTACAGGCATATATTAGCTGAATCATGTCCTTCAAGCTGCCACCAAACATGCCGTGAGAACTCATTGGCCACGTTAATTCGAGTTGAACAAAATCAAAAAGGCACTTCTCTTCGTGTGTCTTCTCTCAGTGAAACTAACAACATAATAGACTTAATGAGCGCATGCTCCGAAGCTGCTGTTTCATCAATGAACGTTAAGAAACAACCAAACCTCAGAACATTTTTTGCGCTATAAAGGCTTAAACAGGTCAGCTTGTACACATTTTTGTAAGTAAAAGAAAATGCAGAGAAATATAATCTTCATCATCTTCATCTTGTGGGGTTTAGACCCAATAGTCACCACATACAGGTTATAAAACAGATCACTTTTCTACACCTTTAACCACCTGTAGAATAACTGTTACCCACTGCTGACTAACAGCAGTTTAAACAGTAGATTGGGATATTGATTTGGACTGAACTGAGAAGGGAGCTGTAGTTCCTCATTTTTTGGGTTAGCCCCCCTAGCATTATTCCTTGATGACCCTACTGTTATCTTAGCCAAGGGTTATCCTGAATTACACCAGGGTTAACCTAACCAGGGTTAGCCTACACAAGGGTTCAAACCGTTCTCCTCTGTGGTTAGGGCTAGCCTCATCCGCCACTGCGATGGCAAATACTCTGGGGTGAGCTGTCCACACACTTTACAGACACCACCACTCCTACAGCTATCTGTCTATAGCAGGTTAGGGTTAGAGTGTATAAAGTAGGCCTACAGCCATCTGTCTATAGCAGGTTAGGGTGTATAAAGTAGGCCTATGCCATCTGTCTATAGCAGGTTAGGTTGTATAAAGTAGGCCTACAGCCATCTGTCAATAGCAGGTCAGGTTGTATAAAGTAGGCCTACAGCCATCTGTCTATAGCCGGTTAGGGTGTATAAAGTAGGCCTACAGCCATCTGTCTATAGCAGGTTAGGGTTAGGGTGTATAAAGTAGGCCTACAGCCATCTGTCTATAGCAGGTTAGGGTTAGGGTGTATAAAGTAGGCCTACAGCAGGGTTTATAGCTAGCCCTGATCCCAGAGACTACACGGAGGAGGAGGAGCAGGAGGAGGAGGAGGGGGAGGAGGGGGAGAGCAAGGAGGGGGGGAAAGACGGAGGAGGAAGAGGGGGGAAAGGAGGAGCAGGGAGAGAAGAGGAGCGGGGAGAGAAGAGGAGGAGGAGGCGGGTGGAGAGAAGTGATGAGCCATCAGACTTAACCCCAGCACGAACCAAGTTTCACTTGTGACTGCTGAACCCAGCTGTGGATTTATTTGAATATGACTGTGTTTCATACTACTACTTCTAATACTACTACTACTGCTACTACTACTACTACTAATAATAATAATAATAATAATAATAATAATAATAATAATAATACTAATACTACTACTAATAATAATAATGTAATAGTAATACTAATACTACTAATAATAATAATAATAATGTAATAGTACTACTACTACTACTACTACTACTACTACTACTTCTACTACTACTACTACTACTACTACTACTACTAATAAAAATAATAATAATAATAATTTAAGGTTGCTGAAGCTCAGTCACATTAAAGTCTCACCTAAATCTTTGCTTTCATTATAATTTTTATTGTTTTATCCGAAATAGATTAAAATATGTTTCCCTGAGTACATTCAAAGAGGGAGACTTATTGAAGGAAGGGTTGGTTGGGAAATGCTTCTCTGTGAAAAGTCCCTGACTGGAAATCCTAGTCATTTACAGGAATCGACCCCATTGGCCCCTCCCACTCTGGGATCTCCCCACTCAGGACTCCTTCCGCTCTGGGCTCCTCCCACTCTGGGCTCCTCCCAAATTAGGCTCCTCCCACTCTTGGCTCCTCCCACTCTGCCTACATCTGTAACCCTAACACTACACTATAGGCTCCTCCCCCTCTGGGCTTCTCCCCTCTGGGCTCCAGCTCATACAGGAGGCCATTGAAGTCATCATGTGTCAATTCTAGAGATACGAGTGGTCAAGATGTTCGAGAGACCCAGACGCTCAAGGCCACAAAAACAAGTGTAATTTAAGTGTAATTAAATGCCGTAAATGTAAATGTAATTCCCGCACATAGCCACAAACCAAGTTGCAATGTCAACACATACCCACAAGAGAGCAGCATAGAGACACATTCAGGTATCCAGGAGCGAGAAGGGTCCATCTGCAGGCTTGGGCGTTTCCGTCTTGGCACAAGAACGCCCTTTAGGCGTTCCTGGTAGCGTTTCATCAACCAATCACAAGGTTTGGAAAGGCATAGGCCTACTGGGTTTCGCAAGGCATACTGCGAAGCAGTTGCAAGGCATAGCCTACTATGCTTTCCTTCCTTAATGGCAATTTTACCTCTCTCATTAGATTTAGCAATCATGGAGCCCCCACTTGGCTAACGTTAGTTCTATGCTACCCGTACTTACTACTAGATCTTATTTTGAAACTTCTGTTTGAGAAAATCTAACTAGCGAATGTTCCGGATGTTGACAGCCGAGCGTAGATGAAGGGGTTTGGTGTTGATTGTGAAAGTTAGGCCGGTTTATAGCAGAGTTTCCGTTGTCCGGTTATTACCGGTCATTGACCGGAAAAAAATGAGGAGGACCGAAAATTCCTAAATGTCCCGCGGTCAGGATGACCAATGGAAATAATTCTCTGCAAAATTTTAATTGTGTTTAAATATGCTACAGTGGTCATTTGTTTAGCCAATTCATGTCTAACAATGAGGGTTTTGATTGACCCGACCCGGCCCGCCGATATTTCCCACCACTATCCTTGAGCCGGGTCGGGCCGGGCCTTTGATTGAGCGTTTGTGTTTTTTTGGTTCTTGTTATCATTGCTTTATTGGCCTAATCTGAGGAGAAATCTATGCCATAAACAGAAATATTATAGGCCTTTATTACACGGATCTTCTCAATGCCGTGGAACGCTCCGTTCACTTGTATGGGTAGTGGTCCGGTAACTTGTCAACCCCAGTGTCTTCGTTGCTAAGCGACGTCAACGTCTTTGGTGGACTATTTCTCTGCTGATCAACACTTCGAATGCTGGTAACGAATAAATTGTAAAAAGACACACCATGTGAAGTTATTTTCCAAATAAGATTTGAAAAGCTTTGGAAGTTTATTCACAACACTTTTTACATGGTTTCGGAGTAGTACACTTTGACATTTTAATACCGTTCAGCGAGTAAGGCGACGAATAAGAAGGGGGCGTTCCAGTCTGCGTAAACGGGAACCCCCACCACACGAGAATGCCCATTTGTGTCTGCAGTGGGATGATATTGCCAGGAGCGGGAGTTCAGCACTATGCTTAGCCAATCAGAGCAACTGAGTCCACGCCTGCCCAGTAGATACGTCACAACACAGCCCAGGGGGCTAGAACGCTCCAGGTAACCATCCTTTAGAATGCCCTACTAAGCGTATCTCCATGCGTGCCTATACAATTCCTCTCCTTTTGCTTCATAGAGACTAGTGCAAACCTTTACCAAATAAGGTGAGTTAAAGCGATCCTGACTGCAGACTTTTTCCAAAAAGAACACAGCAGTACTGTTAGGTATTTTAAGAATATAAGTTGTCCCCACATAACCTCTAGGAAGCAGATTCAAACACACAAGCTGTATTACCCTCACATAGCCACTAGTAAACAGGACCGAACATATAAGCCGTAAATACTGTACATAGCCACAAGGGGAGCAGGACCTTACTGAAGGCTGCAATAACTATTCCAGCCACAGATGGCAGCACCTTTAGACAGGTGAGGAAGGCGTAGCCATTACGTCACATAGGTAACACCCACCTCTCATAGGCCACGCCCACTTGACCCTATCAATCTCGACAGAGAGGTTGGTCGGGAGAAACTTCCGGAAGATCAGGCTTGCGGGTTACAGGTTTTGATCAGCTGGGAGTCGCTCAGCACGTGTTAGATACAATTCCCCTCCCTTTGTTCCATAGTTACCATACTGAAATACATAAAGTGAGTTAAAGGCTACCTTGGACTACCTTCCTCGAAAAGAACTCAGCAGTACACAGACACAAATTAAACCATTAGAAATATATTTATCTCTAGATTCAGCGGATCCATAGGCATAATCTTCATCATCTTCATCTTGTGGGGTTTAGACCCAATAGTCACCACAGGTTATAAAACGGATCCCTTTTCTACACCTTTAACCACCTGTAGAATGACTGTTACCCACTGCTGACTAACAGCAGTTTAAACAGTAGATTTGGATAGTGATTTGGACTGAACTGAGAAGGGACCTGTAGTTCCTCATTTTTTGGGTTAGCCCCCCTAGCATTATTCCTTGATGACCCTACTGTTATCTTAGCCTAGGGTTATCCTGAATTACACCAGGGTTAGCCTAACCAGGGTTAGCCTACACGAGGGTTAGTCAAACCTTTCTCCTCTGTGGTTAGGGCTAGCCTCATCTCAGATCCGGTCCTCCGCTGCGATGGCAAATCCTCTGGGGTGAGCTGCCCACACACTTTACAGACACATATCCTACAGCTATCTGTCTATAGCAGGTTAGGGTTACGGTGTATAAAGTAGGCCTACAGCCATCTGTCTATAGCAGGTTAGGGTTAGGGTGTATAAAGTAGACCTACAGCCGGATTTAGAGCTAACCCTGATCCCTGTGATTACAGAGGAGGAGGAGGAGGAGGAGGAGGAGGAGCAGGAGGAGGAGGCGGTTGGAGAGGAGAAGTGATGAGCCATCAGACTTAACCCCAGCACTAACCAAGTTTCACTTGTGACTAGGGATGGGTATTGATAAGATTTTTGCGATTCCGATTCCATTTTCGATTCTGCTAAACGATTCGGTTCTTTATCGATTCTCTTATCGATTCTCATTTGGAAAAAAGGAGAACAAACAGGTCAATTAGAATCAACTTTAGTTCAGTTAGAAGTAACATGATGACTTTACAAACTGTCTTGAGGTTTAATAATAATAAAATAAATATTCCTGTATGTAGAAATTAACAACATACAATACAAGATACGTTATTTTGTGGCAAATAGGCCTACAAGAATGGCCAGTAACATCCAGTAACATTTTTCTAATAGCAGTGTGACAATTCAGTCAAACTCAATGGAACTGTGCATTATTACAGCTATGACGTATTAACAATTCTTCTGCAGAAAAATGAGCATGTCTGCTTTTTCAGGCAGAATGCGTGATCTCTCGGGACATGCTAACGTTGCTGCTGCTGCTGCTGCTGGGTTGAGAATCACTCCGGAGCGTATCGAAAACGCGACATTCATTCAAAGTTATCGCATGCTGTGTGCGCAAATGTTTCTGCATATTGGTAGTATTTCTCCCGTTGATGAAATATCCCCTTTGCAAATATTGCAAGTTACCCTGTTGTCACCCTTTCTCGTGAAATGTAACCACACTTTCGAGCGTTTGTACCGCTTGCGTGTCATGTTGCCGGCTGCACTGCACTGGACGTCGCTACGCACGTTGCGTACCTATCTTGCGTAAGCTACGCAACGTGCATGGTGATGTCATTCGCGCCCGCTCGGAATCGAAAAGGGAATCATTTGCAAAACTGGCAAACGATTCCAAGGAATCAAAACAGTCGGAACCGGTTCTCAACAAGAACCGGTTTTCGATACCCATCCCTACTTGTGACTGCTGAATCCAGCTGTTACAACTCCCACTGTCTAGGGGTAGCGGGGGAGGTAACAGATGTTAAAATTAACGGGGTTATGGGTGTAGATGAAGAAAAAATTGGCGAGTGAAACAATAAAGGAATGACAGCAACGGATAAGGTTGAACATAGATAAGGCTGAATACTACTACTACTACTACTACTACTACTACTACTACTACTACTACTACTACTACACTACTACTACTACTACTACTACTAATAATAATAATAATAATAATAATAATAATAATAATAATTTAAGTTTGCTGAAGCTTAGTCACATTAAAGTCTCACCTAAATCTTTGCTTTCATTATTATTTTTATTGTTTTATCCGAAATAGATTAAAATATGTTTCACTGAGTACATTCAAAGAGGGAGACATATTGAGGGAAGCGTTGGGAAATGCTTCCTGCTTCTGAGAAAAGTCCCTGACTGTGGAAATATACCAACATCCTATGCCGTGTTCCAATACCCGTACTGTCCGTACTTACTAGCCAAAATTTGAGTACACAGTACGTTCCAATTCAGATCCGGCGAAAAGAAGTACACTTCAAGGACCCGGATGTCGTACTCAAAACGGGCTAATCGTGAAGTGTGGATCGAAGGACACTCTCCGTACTCAACGGCAGCCATCTTAGCTACGTAGCGGAAGAGGCGGAGCCAGGCTGAGCGCTCAACTCGAAAAAATAATGGATACCGAAGTGACAGCGCCTGCAGCTGCGGCTGTCGCAATCGTCATTTCCGGTAAGTGCACCACAGAGTACTCGATTTGGAACAGCACTCACATCTGAAAAAATAGTGTACTCAAGTGAGTACGGATAGTGCAGAAAGTGTACTTCCTTTAAGTATACTCATGGAAGTACGGGTATTGGAACACGGCACTAGTCATTTACAGGAATCTGCCCCTCCCACTCTGGGAACTCCCCACTCAGGACTCCTTCCGCTCTGGGCTCCTCCCACTCTGGGCTCCTCCCCCTCTGGGCTCCTCCCACTCTGCCTACATCTGTAACCCTTACACTGTAGGCTCCTCCCCCTCTGGGCTCCTCCCCTCTAGGCTCCAGGCTGTTTCAACAACGAACGTTAAGAACCAACCAAACCATAGAACAATTTTTGCGCTATAAAAGGCTTAAACAGGTCAGCTTGTACACATTTTTCAAAGTAAAAGAAAATGCAGAGAAATATTCATATATTATGATATATTAAAATGATCAAACTTTAACTATTCTAATGGACTTAAATTATGCAACTGTCTCTGTTGGCAGCCACACAATTGTATTCATTCTAGGCTCCTCCCTCTCTGGGCTCCTACCCCTAACCCTCTCTGGGCTTCAGGCAAGTACGTCTCGCTGCGGCCTGCGGGAAGGCGGGGCGTGACATCACGCCCCGCCCACATCACGGGCGAGTGCATTCTGGGACACATCACGGGCGAGTGCATTCTGGGATTGTTTGCGCCCGAATATATTAATAATATTTTAATATATAATATATATATAGATCGTTAAATCGCTTGACGGTAAATTACGTAAATATATTAATTTATATATATATATATATATATATATATATATATAATATATATATATATAAAACGGGTGGCATAAATCAAGCGATCTGATTGGTTTCCAACTGTTGTATATTGAGCGTATACACCACAGCTATAACAGAGCTGCTATAGAGGGTATTCGCACGCCCCGACACTGATTGAGAGTGATTTGTCTGAACTGAGTGAAGTGAGCTGTCGTTCTGAGTTATCAATATTATGGCTTCGTTCGCAGTCGTTATCAAATGGAAACCATCCATCGTAACGTTACAACTTACTCCCTGTGATAAAATAATGTATAGACTGTGTGCTAGACCGATCTAACGGGGTCATCCCTATGTTCCCCGCTTTGTATGTGACCGGTGTTTTTCGTAGGTGGAATCCGGAAGAATGAATATTAGGGTTACGGTTATGGTTAGGGTTAGGATGAGGGTTATGGTTAGGGTGAGGGTTACGGTTATGGTTATGGTTAGGGTTAGGAGTCAGCGTGTGAGTTTGCCTGACAGGCTGTCTGTCCAATCCTAGCGCTTGAGGCGGAACTTTTTCCGGATTCCACCTACGAAAAACGCGACCGGGGAACATAGTTTACGCTCCCGATCTAACTCTAACTACTACCACAGGTAACCCTCTCGTTACCTGTGGTGACGAATAAATAAGTAATAAAACAAGAACCATTTTGAATTTAAGCACAATCTGGTGTAGCACCCCTAAGCCTTACCTTTGTACCAATGGGGCACACCTGTGTTATTTAACTAACCCAACTAACTATTAGGCCTAATAGTTTCACTTCTTCCCCTCTAATGTGTACACTAAACAAGTCTTAAGATATGACTAATACGTGTTCTTATCTAGATCTTTCTATTACTTTATTACAATATAAAATGTACCAAAATGTACCAAATGTTTACCACCGAATGAATTCAATGTTTGTGCTTTAAATCAACCAAAAAGTACCAATTATGAAACACAGATCATAGCAGCTATGCGCAGTCATATTTATCCGATTTAATGTGTTCAGGGTCTTAACAAGAGCAGAGAAGGCTAGACACTAACGTGTGTTAGTCAATTAATCATTATATTATATATATATAATATATATATAATATATATATATATATATATATATATATATATATATTATATTATATATATATATATATATATATATATATATATATATATATATATATATATATATATATATATATATATATATATATATATATATATATATATATATATATATATAAACATATTATATAATAACCTATTAGTCAAATAATCCGATATTATTTATTTTAATGATAAATAATAGATAATAAACATATCGGTGCATGAAACATACCGCCATCGAATAGAAGTTTCCAGAAAGACCGGTTTTTCGAGAAGCATCTCTCGTCAGAACAAGAAAGACCGGTTTTTCGAGAAGCATCTCTCGTCAGAACAAGAAAAACCGGTTTTTCTTGTTCTGACGCAATCCCAGAATGGACTCGCCCATGATGTGGGCGGGGCGTGAGGTCACGTCCCGCCTTCCCGCAGGCCGCAGCGAGATGCTTCTCGCTTCAGGCTCACTTCCTCAAGCAAGCGGAGTTTTTCTCGTTCTTACGTCAACATGGCTGAAGTTAACGTGTGTCTCAAACGCACCTTCAATTTCTTAAACATACTTTTTGCGGTGAGCAGCCTTCTCTTTGAAATATAATAGGCTACAGGATATATGTCATCACAATATAGAACTGAAATAGTTATCCCAAAAATGCCGCTAAACTGGCAGGAATGTGTTTGAGACTGCGTCGCTTGAAAGTAAAGGCAGTTGTAATGTATGCGTGTGGTCGTCATTACTATTGACAGCAATCTATCTATTGAAATGATAATGACCGAGTGGTGTTTATTAATGCTGGAAACTTAATCGATTCAAAAGCGACATATATAGGTCCTATTGACCATAAAATTGTCAATACTGTGATGGTGTGATCATAGTTATATTCTTTTTCTAATTCTATAAACGGGGATCGCATGTCAATGTTTTCTGTCGAGATAAAAACCAGTCTGTCTACCTGGCCGGACCGTGCCGTGCCGTTCAAGGCCTGTTGGGCGTAACTCAAACCTCATGTTTCAGATCCTGGGCGCGCTGGTTCTCGGCCTCGCACTGGTGTCCCAGTTGGTATCCCGCCACCATGCAGCCGGGGAGGTAAACCTCTTCTACCTCGGTCCTTAAACCTCTCCTCCCCCTGTCCTTAAACCTTTCCTCCCCCTGTCCTTAAACCTCTCCTCCCTCTGTCCTTAAACCTCTCCTCCCCCTGTCCTTAAACCACTCCTCCCTCTCTCCTCTCTCCTTTAGAGTAAACCTCTCTCTCAGGGTAACCAGGTCTCTTAGGGTTAGGGTACCAAGGAGCCACATTATCAACCGTGCATAGAAGAGCCTCTAAATTATTTTTTATGAATGAAATTTAAGTTAAAAAAGTATACAAAGAAAAAAAATGGTATTTATCAAACCTGGACAAGGCAATCGTACACACATTAGTAAGTAATCTATCTTGATAAATCCCACCTGTTCTTAAGTTCCATGCTCATGCACGCTCAGACCATTTGCATTTAGAAATGCCTCGAATTAACCAAATATGGTCACAGACAATATATGGGCCGCCCAGGTAGAGCTTCTGCCCCCGTAACGCGACTCTGGATAAGCAATTTGAGGGAAGTAATTGAACTTCTCCAAAACTAAAATGGGAACGCTCGTAAACAACGTTGAATCAAACAAAATCGTTTTTTTTGGCTCACCTAGCGCAGGAGGCATTACAATTAAAAGAAAGCTTGCTTGCATGGGAAAAAGTGCCTGATCCTGTTCATTCAGTTGGGTCGGAAGAGAGAACACTATCTGAAGTACACACAGACACGAGACGTCAGCAACTCGCCAAGCAGATCAGCGCAGTCTTTGTAAATGTGCTCCCTGCGGAGAGGATTGGTTTACCAAGTCTTTCAATAACGCAAGGCAAGACAAGTCATTGCACTTCATTTCATACATTTCCCACAGCGGTCTTATAGGGTTTTGTCTGTTTAAAATTAGACAATTTGGAGTACCGTAATTGTTTTCTAATTAAAGGAAACACGGGAAAGATATGGATGTTGATTGCTTTAATGCATACGTTCAGGGTGCGACTTGTGAAAAAACCAGAGGGGGGGATAATTTTGAGAAACATTTTATTCAGGAAAAATAACCACACAACAGTGTGAAAACTTATGAAAACAGTTGATCTTGTGACCTTGTGTATCTTAACCTTACACTTAGGCTTCATAACGTAGGCGGTAGGCCTATTTTGAACGTGAACTTAACCACTGCATTTGCAGAAATATTTTCTCATAGCTAATATTGTTTTTAAATGTGCCAAATAAAAAATATATATATTTTTTCCCCGATATCAGTTCAACAGAAAATATGAAATACCACAATGTGCTGTCAAGACGTTTTTTTTTTTTTTATGGGTTAATCGGGTAGACTATAGGTCAGACTACGAAAACAGTCTGCTCTGATGACGCACTTCAGCCTCTTTTTTTTGCTGTCCTGTGGCTTTCCTGTTGGTTGAACCTGCTTCAACCACATCTCTGCAAATCTGCGGGCCGTGAAGGAGGCAACATCCGGTGCATTTACAGAGATGAAAAGCAGATTGTGCAGTGTGGACTAGGGGTTGCATCGACTAATCGACTAGTCGACTAGTCGACTTTAACAGCTACAGTGACGTTTTGCATGTGACGTCGACCATAGACCGCGGAACGTGTTTGAACAAGGGGGGGCCACAATCGCAAGAGGGGGTCACCAACATTTTAGGTCCGACATTATCCATAGCCAAGGCTATGCACGGTATACGAGGACACGCACGTAATGCCATCAGTCACGTCAGCCAGCACAGAACAGCGCGAAATAAAATGCACAAGAAAGGTACCTCGGTGGTCGGTGGTAACGCAACTGAAACTACTTGCTTTTACCAGTACGAGAGAGAGAGAGAGAGAGAGAGAGAGAGAGAGAGAGAGAGAGAGAGAGAGAGAGAGAGAGAGAGAGAGAGAGAGAGAGAGAGAGAGAGAGAGAGAGAGAGAGAGAGAGAGAGAGAGAGAGAGAGAGAGAGAGAGAGAGAGAGAGAGAGAGAGAGAGAGCGCGCGCGAGAATGCGGATGCACATCACTTTGCCAGGATGATTTTATTTTAAATGTCCAAACAGCCAACAACACTAATAACCCAAGTCCAAAATATTACAAATATACAAATTGCCAAAACAGTCAACACAGCACAGAAGGCTAGCCTACATAGATGAATCAATTATGGTCATGACTTAAGCCCACAATATGCCAGCACATAACTGTGCAGAATAAAAATGCTCAATCAGCCAACAATACACAACAAAAGCACCACAGTAAGATGTTAACTCAACATTAACTCACTTGTATCAGTAGGCTACAATGCAGTATAAAAACATTGAACAAAGAAGAGTGCACACGGCGGTGCTAATAAAACCATTGACCTACCCTTAAAACTTCCCAAAGGCCTGCCTGCGTCTGTCATTGGCCTGCACGAACTCCTTAGCGATGGCTGTCATGTCGATGTCCTCCAGAATGTCACGGTGAATATGGCAGTTCATCAAGTCATTCAGTCTTTTTTGTGTCATTGTGGATCGGAGGTATGATTTCAGTCGACGAAGTGTAGAAAACGAACGCTCTGCTGATGCCGTACTGACTGGGATGGTGAAAAAAAGTTTCAGAAGTTTGTGTACTTCGGGCAGCAGGTCTTTTGCGACAGGAACAGCATTCATTGCATTGCTTATTACTCTCACTGACAGTTTGTCATTTTGAAGTGCAGATGTCTTAATTCGTGTCTCTGGCAACATGCGCAACTGTGCGGAGAGTTGATCAAAGTCAAAATCTTTGTATAGAGACGTAATGGATGATGGGAGTGTCACCTCATCCCCGTTCCCAGCTGTCACTAGTAGCCTCTCAATGTCCACTACTACTTACTCCGAAATCAACGCTGGTCGAAGCGCCTATTCCAGCTCATTGTCAATGATGTCCAACACCTCAAAATACTGCTTCCTGAAGTATTGTGATGCACCATCAAACAGGTGCTGTGTATCACCTCCAAACTTTTTGGGCAGTCTTGGTTGCCTGGGTAGCTGGGGGCGCTCAGTCAGATCGGTAGATTCCTCACTAACTGACTTGAAGAAGCTGTCAAATTCCTTGTCCGATCGTTGCCTTTGGATGAAAGCCCGTGTCACAGTGACTGCGCTTTGCGCATCTTGCAGCATTATGTTGGTATTTTGCAAAGTCTTGGACAACTGCTCAGTTGGGGAAAAAATCAAGTGCGCCAGGCGTAGACCGAAGTAGGTGCTGAATTTTTCAAGCACAGCCAAAATGCCTGCAGCTTTTCGACCAGGTTCATCATGTGATTCTTCCGAAAACTCCTCCATCGCAGTGGTAAGTACAGAGTAGTTGTCTATGACTGACTTCAGGGCCCTGCTTCTCACCGTCCATCTCGTAGGACAGAGCGTGCGAAGGTTCTGTGTTTCTGGTTTCAGCTCGGCCTTTAGTGACTGGAATGCGTTGTTTCGTTTGGGGGACTGCTTAATAAGCTGTGCCACATCATGCACAATGTCTAGTGCATCTCGAATCATTTTGCATTTCTTTGCAGCATCTTGAAGGCAGAGGTTTAAACAGTGCGCCAAACAGTGCACAAATATTGCTGCAGGATTTTGCTGTTTAAATCTAGCAGAAACTCCCCTCAGATGGCCGGCCATATTAGCAGCACCATCGTAAGCCTGCCCTCTGCATAAACCCGGTGACACATTGCATCTGGTCAGAATGTCGTTTAGGACATTAAAGATGGTCTGCGCATCTGTCTTGGGTAAATCGAAAAGCCCAATGAAATCCTCACGAACTGTGTACGCATCGTCAACCCATCGAAGCACTGTGACAAGCTGTTCTTTGTTGGATATGTCTCTGGATTCATCTGCGAGGATAGCATAATGTCCATCCCGAATAGGTGACAGCACTTTTCGTAAAACATCAAGTGAAATCAGGTGAATCATTTCATTCACTATGTCATGAGACATGTAGTTTTTGTCACTGAGCCATCTGCTAATTGACGGACAGTCCTCTGAGCGGAGCTGCATCAACTTGTACAAGTTGACTGTTCTCGGGCTCGTTGCCGTCTATTGGAATTCCCTGGCCCGCCAGAAAACGTTAGCGAAGATAGCTGCTTCAGCAGCATTTCTCTCTTAAGCTTCTGGTTTGACTGTAACTGTGTGTCCAACTGAGCTGCTACGCTGGGCTGCTGGGACACCAGAATTTGAAATTGAGCAACACTGTCTTTGTGATGCTTGCTGTTTGTATGCTCCCTGAATGTATTTACAGCATTTTTCCAATTGTTGAAACCGTTCACGGCAAAAGCAGGCTCGTTCTTACTCACCGCTAGGTTTTTCTTAGCACAGCAGCGACATTGCGTGCAGAACAGTTTCCCTCTGGTCTCACATAGAGTCAGCCAAGCAAAATCCTTGAACCACTGGTATTGCAAGGATCGTGTGCGTTGTGAAGAACCTGTCCCTTGCACCCTCTTGGTTCTTTTTAGCACATCGGGATTGCTTGGTTGATGAGGCGTTGTAAGATCCCTGCAGCACTCACTTGAGCAGTTCCCATGGCTAGCCTCAGCTAGGTTTGGTTCGGTTAGCGTAGTTGGAGTTGAAGAACATTCATCTCTGTTGCTTGGTTGGTGGTCGTGGTCCACAGTTGAAGGTTGGGGTACAGCTGTCCCATCAGATGATGCTGCGCTTTTTATTTGTTTTCCTTTGAAATATTCAAAAATTGTTTTGTGCCTTTTCATTTTGATATTCCAATCCACGCCGGGCGGGGAACAATCTCTTGCAGTCTACCACAATCACTATTTCTACTTCTTTCGCGCGATTTTCAGTGCTGCGCAGTGGAGGTCTACATTTTAAATTCGCAACATTCATGCATGACGTGTGACGTGAACAATATTGGTTTAGAAATACACTTGATTAAATTATTACAGCATGGGTTGTGTTTCAGTTTGATCTTGTCGACAGGTTTTGAGTTGAAAAAAACCTTGCAGGCCAACATTCATTTATTTTTTTAATAATCATTTCAAAAAGTTACCCGGGCCACGGCCCCCCTGGCCCGGCCGGTTCCGCGGTCTATGACGTCGACTAGTCAAGGGTTATAGGTCGGCGGTCACGTGATTTTGCCAGTGCAACATGGACGCCTCACACCTCGTCCTGACATACAGCGAGCGAGCGAAACGGCGGCGAAAACTCGCGCGAGGGTGTCCTGATATGCAGCGTGACGATTTTTTCGCGAGTGTATTTTATTGGTTAAGAATCCAAGCCAATCAAATCATCGAGGGATGTAAACACATTGAACAGGAAGCAGCGTGTACTTATCAACCAATAAGAAGTGTTTAGGGGCGGGACACCGCCGCGAAATGTCGTCCAGATAGAGACAACGCGAGCGATAAATTCAGGGTTGAGCGACATCGCTGGACGGCGCGACGTCGCTCGCGGCACGTCAGGACAGGCTCATTGAAAAGTACACATTCTAATCACTTTTCCTCGCTCGCTCGCTCGCGTCACTGTCGCATCGCTGTATGTCAGGACGGGGTGTCAGAGAGAACAGCAGGTGGAGGAGGCTGGTGGGTCTGTGCAGCGAACTAGCAGCGGTACGTCAAGTGCGTGGAAATATTTCACCGAAGATGAGATGAATAGCACTGTCACTTGCAAAATATGCAAGTCGACACTTAAATACAACAAAAGTACGAGTAGTATGCACACCCATTTGAAAAAGCACCCGCTGCTATCAGAAGAACGGACTAAATCCTCGCGGCAGCAGTCAATCAGCGACTTCACCAAACGTGATTTTGTTTATGACGGAAAAAATATGAATGACGTCATCAGCGACGAGTCGACGTCGACTCGACTTTCATCACATTAGAGTGGACTTTAAAAAATCTGAAGTCATGCAACCCCTAGTGTGGACACATTCATTCTGTTTCTGCCATCTGTAAGAATGTGGTTCATGACGCTGAAACCTCTTTCACACTCGGCTGTGGCCACTGGGAGCGTGGAGACAGCGGTGAGAACTTTGCGCATGCTCTCTCCTGTGACACCGTGACATTTAAACTCATGGAACTCCTTCAGGAGTATGGGACTGGTTGCGGCCTCAACAGCAAGAGTTTTGTGTATGGCGAGAAGTTTTTCATCGCCGTAGAGGATGCGCTCGTCTTCATCAGATGGCCAGTTTGATGGATTTAGAGCGGCGGCGGCAGAGATTATCCCGTTGTCATCCAGCCTCTGCCTTGCGATGGCCCCCATCACCTGGCTGAGACACACTGACCCCCTTGAATGTGGAAGATTTTTCAAATTCCTCCCTCATGCATTTTGTGTTCACACCGTCTGCTTTCCTCATTGATCTCAGTGCGCTCAGTGCCACGCCCACCTCAGTGTTGGCACGGACAGCTGTTGCGTCTCTCCTCTGAAGGAAGAATGACAGGGCCTGTAGAATCTCCAGCGCATCTTTAATCAGTGCCATCTCCACCAAAAAAAAGCCACTCTGTCATTTTAGTGTGTATACCCTGACATCTTGCCCTCTCCTTGGTGGATCGGGATGGGTTTTTGGCCACCTCTCCAAAAAGTTTCACCAAGGCTGGATAGCTCTCCCAGAGAGCTGTCACTGACGTGCAGGATGAGGACAGCCAGCGCACATCAAACACTCTCCCAATCCTACGAGCCTGGATGCCCAAATCAAAAGCCACAGACTCAAGCTCTTTCATGTGTTAAGGGCTTTGAGAGAAAAATGCATATAGAGAGTCGATGAACATTTGGAAATGACTGGCATCTGTGGTTTTTTTCACAGCATCGTGGATTGCAAGTTCTAGCTTTTGATCCATGCAGTGAATGACCGTCAGGTTCACGTTGACCCTCTCACGCAGGAGTGTAGCTGCACCTCTGTATTTGCCCATCATAGAAGCTGCCCCTGTCAGTTGCAATGCCAATTAGCCGGGAGCGCGCGAACACGTCCTCGGAGATGCCCTGCTCAGCCAGCAGGCGTTGTGTAGTAATTTGTCACAGATGGATTCCCCGGTGCATGACTGCAGTTCGATAAGATGAAAAAAGAAGTTGCAGAAGCAAAGCGACCCGGCTCAATGCAGCCCCCAACCATAGTTTTGGGGGGCAAGGGGGGCGAGGGATTAGCAACTGACCCCTGTCCACTCGGATCGGCCTGGGAGCTCTCCTCAGCCAGGGAGATGCTGTCCACCATCCGATCGGCAATGTCAGATCTTGTTTCATCTTCTGTTATATTTTTTCTCTGAATTTTTTGTTGTGATCCTGTAAAATATACCTGCTGTATTCTTTTCATTTTTCCTCCATTTGATTTAAACTTTTGTTTCGGCGGGGACAGGAAGTTGACTTTTGAAACCATAGAAACGCAAGTAAATCCGGTTGGTTTTCAAAATAAAACTGCTTTCTGCGAGCGCGACGCCTCTGACTCGCTCCCGGTAGATCAAAATCACAGCACAATCAAAATGAAGACGGACCCTGTGTATTTTGGTTGTTAATTATTACGATGTAATGGTGAAAATACTTTGGGTGGGGGAGATAATTTTTATCCCCACCGAGGATAAAAATAATTCAGCAGAGGGTAGGACGTGTAAACCAGAGGGGGGGGATAATCCCCACCATCCCCACCGGCAAATCGCACCCTGCATACGGTGACGCTCTTAAATGCTTTGCTTTTTGCTTGTAATATCACTATTCTACCACTAGATTCTGTTTGTACGCATGGCCAGAGCTGTGCTTATATTTACACACATTGCACATCCATTCCATACTTTGCTTGGCAATGTTCGTAAGCACTCCTTGCGCACAAATCTGTGCATGAGGCTATGGTTGATAAATGAGGCCCCAGCCAGGTCTTTTAGGTTTAGGGTACCCGAGTCTCTTATGGTTAGGGTCCCCGGGTCTCTTAGGGTTAGGGTAGCTAGGTCTAGGGTTAGGGTAGCTAGGTCTAGGGTTAGGGTACCCGGGTCTCTTAGGGTTAGGATACCCGGGTCTCTTAGGGTTAGGGTAGCCGGGTCTAGGGTTAGGGTACCCGGGTCTCTTAGGGTTAGGATACCCGGGTCTCTTAGGGTTAGGATACCCGGGTCTCTTAGGGTTAGGGTAGCCGGGTCTAGGGTTAGGGTACCCGGGTCTCTTAGGGTTAGGGTAGCCGGGTCTAGGTACCTGGGTCTAGGGTTAGGGTACCCGGGTCTCTTAGGATTAGGGTCCCTTAAGGTTAGGGTACCCGAGTGCCAGTCTGGGTTTTCAACATTGAGAAAAACGCAATCCAGCAATTGATCAGTTTGGTTATAATTCATATATTGATAAGTTTGGTAAGGAGTATATTGATAGGTTTGGTAATAATTATAATAATTAATTATTGATGAGTTTGGTATTAATGATGTATAAATAAGTTGAGTAATAATCATGTATTGATGAGTATGGTAATAATAATGCATTGATAAACTGAGTAACAATCATGTATTAATGACAGCTGGAAGGCCGGACCATGGTTCTCATCATGCTCTACATCATTGGCTCCGTCACCATGATGATCGCCGTCCTGGGGGCCTACGGCGCCCACAAGGAGAACCAAGGCGCTCTTGTTGCGGTGAGTATCAAAGAGTGTTATACCAGGGGCGCTCTTATTGTGGTGAGTATCAAAGGGCGTTATTACCAGGGGCGCTCTTATTGTGGTGAGTATCAATAGGTGTTATTACCAGGGGCGCTCTTATTGTGGTGAGTATCAAAGGGTGTTATTACCAGGGGCGCTCTTATTGTGGTGAGTATCAAAGAGTGTTATTACCAGGGGCGCTCATATTGTGGTGAGTATCAATGGGTGTTATTACCAGGGGCGCTCTTATTGTGGTGATTATCAATAGGTGTTATTACCAGGGGCGCTCTTATTGTGGTGAGTATCAAAGAGTGTTATTACCTGGGGAGCTCTTATTGTGGTGAGTATCAAAGGGTGTTATTACCAGGGGTGCTCTTATTGTGTTAGTACATAAGTACATAAATATAATTAACTTTGTTTACCTCTGTGTACATTTCTTCCTCCCTACTTCTGTCTACCTACCTGTGTCTACCTGTCCGTCTACCTTCCTGTGTCTACCTGTCTGTCTACCTGTCTGTCTGTCTGTCTGTCTGTCTGTCTGTCTGTCTGTCTGTCTGTCTGTCTGTCTACCTACCTATGTCTACCTGTCTACCTACCTGTGTCTTCCTGTCTGTCTACCTACCTGTGTCTACCTGTCTGTCTCTCTACCTGTCTACCTAACTGTTTACCTGTCTTTCTACCTACCTATGTCTACCTACCTGTGTTTCCCTGTCTGTCTACCTACCTGTGTCTGCCTGTCTGTCTCTCTACCTGTCTGTCTGTCAACCTACCTGCCTGTTTTTCTAGTTCCTGGTGTTCATGATCATTGGAACTTTGATTATGTTGAAGACCGGAGTGTCAACGGCCATTTTCAGTACGCAGGTGCGACAATACTTATATAGTAATAATATTAGTACATAGGTACTAGTATTATATTAGTACTAGTAGTAATACCAGCGTAGTATAGACTAGACAATATTATAGTACTAATAGTAGTACATAAGTACTCCCCCACTCTGCTGCGTGCCTTAGCTTAAGATGTTGGAATAAATGTGATGTGCTCCTGCTTATGGTTGCCACAGATTTTAAGCAAACTCTGCACACATTGTTTTCACTGCATGGTGCCATGTTGATATTTAACCTTTTAAAAAAAAGATTCTTCCTAAACCATTCATTCGAATTACGATCAAAAATCAATTAGTCGCCCAGCTCAAGTTAGTAGTAGTTTATTAGTAGTAATACCAGTATAGTGTAGTATAGACAATATTTAAAATATATTTTTATATTATAAATTTAGTATTTATAACCCTTAATAATGCATATATATTTATATATGCATTATTAAGGGTTATAATAAAATATGTATAATATATATTTTAATATATATATTAAATATGTATGCATTATTAAGGGTTAAATTATAATGTAGTATTTATCATATTTATAATAGATCAAATTCATAAAGTATTTTTCCTTTATATATATTGGTATATTGTTGATATTTTGTAGATTAGAAACGTGTGGGAGCACAGGTTCAGAAGTCTCCTTCCTCTGGACAAATCACCAGAGAGCACTCAGAACATGATGGACTCCGTCCAGAAAAATGTAAGATCACTCTTATATCACCGTCACTCTTCTACAACTGTATCACTCTTCTATCACCCTATATAGGATCACTATTCTATCACTATCACCCTATATAGAATCACTCTTTTATCACTGTATCACCCTTTATATGATCACTCTTTTATCACTGTCACCCTTTATATGATCACTCCTTTATCACTGTATCACCCTTTGTGTGATCACTCTTTTATCACTGTATCACCCTTTACATGATCACTTTTCTGTCACTGTAAAACCCTTTATAGGATCACTCTTTTATCACTGTAACACCCTTTATAGGATCACTTTTATCACTGTATCACCCTTTATAGGATCACTTTTCTATCACTGTATCACCCTTTATAGGATCACTCTTCTAACACCCTATATAGGATCAACTCACTCAGAAAACAATGTATATGTCTTTGTATATCTGTGTGTACAGACAGTATGTTTATAGCTAAAGTTCTGTGAACTCTAGTTATGATGAATACATATAGATAAACTATATATATTTATTGATGTTTATATATGTGTATGTTGAGATATGTATAGATATGTTGATAGATGTGGGTATATGTTTATATTTGTTTAGCTCCAGTGCTGTGGACTCTTCAGTTATGAAGACTGGGAGAATAATATTCCTTCCTCATGTGTGTGCAACTCTGAGCAAGAGTTTGAAGGGAACTGCAAGACCGTCAAGTACTATGTAATACACCTTATATAATACACATTATACTGCTAGTAATACACGTTATTTATTACCCATTACACTGCTAGTAATGCATGTTATATACTACACATTATACTGCTAGTTATACACATTATATACATTATACTGCTAGTAATACACATTATACTGCTAGTAATACAATTTATATATGTTGTACTATTAGTAATACACATGATGTAAGACACATACTACCTTTTAGCAAAGTTCACATTATACTGCATATACTGCTATGTGTATTAGGAATACCATACACACTACAACTATTACTACAATGGGCTCTTTGCACAGCTCCACTACTTCCTGAACTTAATGCTGCTCCTTTATTTCCTGTCTTACATTATTGGATAAGCTGATTAATCCAGGTGTGTCTGACCATTGTGACTACTCACACACACCTGGATTAATCAGTTTGTCCAGTAATGTAAGACAGGAAATAAAGGAGCAGCACTAAGTCCAGGAAGTAGTGGAGTTGTGCATAGAGCCCATTACTATAACTAATGACATTTGTAATGGTAGTGTATAATACTAATATTGTGAGTAATTTACATTTTCGCCCTTTCAGGAACTTCTCCAGTATCATCAGAACACAATTTTCAGGGCGGTAAGATAATATGTGGCGCTACCATCACTTAAACTTCAAATATTACAATATGACTTTCATGGTTACGTGCTACGTTGCCATAGTAACTACCTGTCGTTTCTACAGACCTGTTTCCCCATCATCATGTACTATGTGGACATGGCGTACAACATCTACATCGCCGGGTTGTTCTCACTGGGAACCCTCGCTGTGAGTGGATATTAAGACATCGCCTAACCCTAACCCTATATACATCACCTAACCCTATATCAATAGAAATATATTTTCTAAAATACAGTTGTTCATACATCAATATAAATATATTTTCTAAACAGTTGTAAATAGAAATGTCTATTTTCTAAATTAGTTGTTAATATATATCAATATAAATATCTTTCTAAGCTACAGTTGTTCATATATCAATATAAATATATTTTCTAAAATACAGTTCATATAATAAAAATAAGCCTTTCTAAACTACAGATGTTCATATATCAATAGAAATGTATATTTTCTGAACTAGTTCATAAATCAAAAGAAATATCTCTAAACGACAGATGTTCATACATCAATTGAAATACATTACCTAAACTAGTTTGTATATCACTAGAAATATTTATTTTCTAAATTATAGATATTCAAATATCAATAGAAATATCTCTTTCCAAACTACAGACGTTCATATGTCAATAGAAAACTCTATTTGTGAATTCCAGCTACTTGGAATGGCGCTGTCCTCCATGATCATCCACCAGATGGGTCCCAAGATTCCCAGACCCACGATGGTCCTCTCCATCGCGGCTGTCTTCAGTCCCCAGCCTCCTAAATACCAGGAGCTGTACAGCTCTCCTGCTTAAAGCCCTGCTGTGTCTCTAGTAGCTCAACACCTTTCTGCTTCCTGATCTGTCGTTAGCTCGCTAGCTGTGTGCGGCCGTACTTTGTATTTTGATGTCGGATGGATGGGTTGGATGGAGGGTTATTCTAGTACCGCTAGGCTAGGTTTGCACTAAGGTAGCATTAAGTTTGCACTTGCTTTGAGTTAGCAGCACTCTAGATATAAGGGAGGGTAAATATTGCTGTGAGATTAGCCTGCCTCCATTTATGCCAGTTTAGCGAACCTAAAACTAGTAACTTCTTAGATCAGTAAAGGGCTATTAGTTGATTTAACTGTTTGATGCTGAAACCACTTGTGTTAACAAAAGGGACATTTAATTCAGAGGCATACATTTATACTTGGAATGCATATTGTCTAGTTTGTCGAATTTAACTTTTGACTTCCTTTGACTTCTACCCTTGCCAATAAAGACATTTATTTCCATCCTTGGCCATCATGAATATGTAAACTGAGACATAATCAGCATCGTGTGTAATAGCAGCTTAACCCAAACCGTGTAATCATCAAACCCCGTAACCGTCAAACCATTTAGAACCTTTTACCTATTCAATCATATATGTGTATATACATAGATATATAGATCTAAACATATATTCATAAGGTGTCACCGTCTTCATTACCACCTTTTGAAATAACATCAATGGCCTGGAGGTCACTAGTCACTAAAGTGAAACTAAATAGTTGTTCACGGCCGAAGAGGTGCATTATATATAAAGGTGCATCTCAATAAATTAGAATATCGTGGAAAATGAACTCCATTTCAATAACTACATTTAAAAAAGTTTAAAAAAATGATATCAAGGACATGCACGTCGCCCGGATCGGCGTCACCGGGGCCCCACCCTGGAGCCAGGCCTGGGGTTGGGGCTCGCAGGCGAGCGCCTGGTGGCCGGGTCTCCGCCTACGGGACCCGGCCGGGCCCAGCCCGAAGGAGCGACGTGGGCCCGCCTTCCAGTAGGCCCACCACCTGCAGGAAGGACCATGAGGGGTCGGTGCCGTGTGTTTTGGGTGGCAGCCGTGGGCGGGGGCCCCGGCGACCCAAACCCCGGACAACGACTCTGGCTTTAGGGACATGGAATGTCACCTCGCTGGGGGGGAAAGAGCCTGAGCTCGTGCGGGAGGCTGAGAGGTATCGACTAGAGATAGTCGGGTTCACCTCCACGCACAGCCTGGGCTCTGGAACCCAACTCCTTGAGAGAGGCTGGACTCTCCCACTCTGGAGTTGCTCACGGTGAGAGGCGGCGAGCTGGTGTGGGCTTGCTCATAGCCCCCCAGCTCAGCCGCCATGTGTTGGAGTTCTCCCCACTGAACGAGAGGGTCGTTTCCCTGCGCCTTCGGGTCGGGGATAGGTCTCTCACTGTTGTCTCGGCCTACGGGCCGAACGGCAGTGCAGAGTACCTGGCCTTCCTGGAGGCCCTGGGAGGGGTGCTGGAAAGTGCTCCAACCGGGGACTCCATCGTTCTGCTGGGGGACTTCAATGCCCACGTGGGCAGCGACAGTGTTACCTGGAGAGGTGTGATTGGGAGGAACGGCCTCCCCGATCTGAACCCGAGCGGTGTTTTGTTATTGGACTTCTGTGCAAGCCACAGTTTGTCCATAACGAACACCATGTTCAGGCATAAGGGCGTCCATCAGTGCACGTGGCACCAGGACACCCTAGGCCGGAGGTCAATGATCGACTTTGTAGTCGTGTCATCTGATCTCCGGCCGTATGTCTTGGACACTCGGGTGAAGAGAGGGGCTGAGCTGTCAACTGATCACCACCTGGTGGTGAGTTGGATCCGCTGGCAGGGGAGGAAGCTGGTCAGACTTGGCAGACCCAAGCGTATCGTGAGGGTCTGCTGGGAACGTCTGGCAGAATCCCCTGTCAGGGGGACGGACGGAAGGAATACTTCGAGGATCTCCTCAATCCCACTGGCACGCCTTCCGTCGAGGACGCAGAGGCTGAGGATTCAGAGGTTGATTCATTCATCCGCTAGCTGAAGTCACTGAGGTAGTCCGGAAGCTCCTCAGTGGCAATGCACCGGGGGTGGATGAGATCCGCCCTGAGTACCTCAAGTCTCTGGATGTTGCAGGGCTGTCGTGGCTGACACGTATCTGCAGCATCGCGTGGCAGTCGGGGACAGTGCCTCTGGACTGGCAGACCGGGGTGGTGGTCCCTCCCTTCAAAAAGGGGGACCGGAGGGTGTGTTCCAACTACCGGGGGATCACACTCCTCAGCCTCCCGGGGAAAGTCTATTCCAGGGTGCTGGAGAGGAGAATTCGGCCGATAGTCGAACCTCGGATTCAGGAGGAACAATGCGGTTTTCGTCCTGGCCGTGGAACACTGGACCAGCTCTACACCCTCCGCAGGGTGCTCGAGGGTGCATGGGAGTTTGCCCAACCAGTCCACATGTGTTTTGTGGACTTGGAGAAGGCTTTCGACCGTGTCCCACGTGGCATCCTGTGGGAGGTGCTCCGAGAGTATGGGGTCGGAGGCCCTCTGCTGAGGGCTGTACGGTCCCTGTATGACCGGAGCAGGAGCTTGGTTCGCATTGCCGGCAGTAAGTCAGACCTGTTCCCGGTGTGTGTTGGACTCTGGCAGGGCTGCCCTTTGTCACCGGTTCTGTTCATTATTTTTATGGACAGAATTTCTAGGCACAGCCAAGTGCCGGAGGGGGTACGGTTCGGGAGCCACTTGATTTCATCTCTACTTTTTGCAGATGATGTGGTCTTGTTGGCTCCCTCGAGCCAGGACCTTCAGCATGCACTGGGGCGGTTTGCAGCCGAGTGTGAAGCAGCTGGGATGAGAATCAGCACCTCTAAGTCCGAGGCCATGGTTCTCGACCGGAAAAAGGTGGCTTGCACCCTCCAGGTCGGGGGAGAGTTCATGCCTCAGGTGGAGGAGTTTAAGTTTCTCGGGGTCTTGTTCACGAGTGAGGGGAGAACGGAGCGCGAGATCGACAGGCGGATCGGTGCGGCGGACACAGTAATGCGGTCATTGTATCGGTTCGTCGTGGTGAAGAAGGAGCTGAGCCGAAAGGCAAAGCTCTCGATTTACCGGTCGATCTACGTTCCCACCCTCACCTATGGTCATGAACTCTGGGTCATGACCGAAAGAACGGGATCCCGGATACAAGCGGCCGAAATGAGTTTCCTCCGCAGGGTGGCGGGGCTCTCCCTTAGAGATAGGGTGAGGAGCTCTGTCACCCGGGAGGAGCTCGGAGTAGAGCCGCTGCTCCTCCACATCGAGAGGAGCCAGCTGAGGTGGCTCGGGCACCTGTATAGGATGCCCCCTGGACGCCTCCCTCGTGAGGTGTTCCGGGCATGTTCCACCGGGAGGAGGCCCCGAGGAAGACCCAGGACACGCTGGAGTGACTACGTCACTCGGCTGGCCTGGGAACGCCTTGGGGTCCCCCCGGAAGAGCTGGAGGAAGTGTCCGGGGAGAGGGAAGTCTGGGGATCCCTGCTCTGACTGCTGCCCACGCGACCCGACTCCGGATTAAGCGGATGACAATGGATGGATGGATGGATGGATGCATTTAAAAAAGTGAAACTCATATCGATTCATTACAACCGAAGTGAAAAAATTCTAGCTCTTGTTTGTATGAATCCTGATGAGTATGACATTCAGGTCATGAAAACCCAAAATTCTGTAATCAGCTAATTACCTCAAAATACCTAGAACGTTTTTGAGGTTAAATCACGTGACCCTAATCCTCCATCCTTCCATACTCCGGCTCACCGTCCTCTCCGTCCATATTTATCTACAGGAACCCCAATAAGTTTGATTGTAGAAAAATAATTGTCGGTCATGTTGATAGTTTGCGTGAACGGAAAAATGGTGTCGTTTTAAATGACGCTGCCGCAAGGAATTGTGGGAAGGCATCATCTCCTTTCCTTTGGTAATGGCCCAGTGAAGCCTCTTCTAAAGGAGATGAGAACATAGAGAATACTTCTCTGCCTAGGAAGCTTCCTAACCTGCTCAGGGAGCTTCCTAACTTGTTCAGGTAGGTTCCTAACCTGCTCAGAAAAGTTCTTAACCTCCTCAGGAAGGTTCTTAACCTGCTTAGGTAGGACCCTGACCTGTTTAGGATCCTTACCTGCTCTGGAAGAATCCTAACCTGCTTAGGTTCTTAACCTAATCAGGAAGGTTCCTCACCTATATAGGAAGGATCCTAACGACTGAAACGACCAGGAAAGAAGGACTCAGGACCAGTTGCTGCCTTGTTGCGGTTATAATTGTTATCTTTACAAAACACAAGACTAGCAGTTAAAAAAAGTACAAATCAAACATTTTGCTCCAATTTCTTCACCACTATCATTTTGTGCCTCTTTCCTTTTCCAGCTGGTTAAAGCAGATTATATATCATGTCACTGTTGGATAGAAAGAAGATGCAAAACGAGATGCACAGACACCCCAATACCACAAGACAGACAGAGAGACGCAAGAGGATGATGGAGACAGACAGACAGACACAAGAGGATTATGGACACAGACACACTGAATGACAGATGCCTCCCCCACGTAAGAACATATACAGAACATCATTTATAAAGCCCAACATTTATAACTTATTAAATAAGAGTCATTCTGTTTTTCTATAGTATTTAAACATAAATGAAACCATTACAGAAAACGACTCATTTGAAAAGAAAGTGCGAGCCAGATCCGACATATCCAAGATTTAAAACTTTAGATCAGTTTAAAAGAGAGAGTGATAGGGGAGAGGAGAGAGGAGAGACAAGATGAGGAACGAGGGAGGAGAGAGGAGAGACAAGATGAGAGAGGAGAGAGGAGGGAGGAGAGAGGAGGGTTGATTTCTAAAGGTTAAGGTTCAGTTTAGAGGAAAAGGCTTGATGATAGTGTGTGTGCGTGTACGCGTGTGCGTTAGCCAGATGAACAGCAGCCCCCTGCAGCGGCAGCTTGTGGTTCGTCATCCACTATCTGTACGCCCCGCCTACTGGGCACTGATTGGCCGGCTCCACTGCCCTTCAACCTCTCGTCTGCCTGAGCCGTTTCCATCATTCCTTCAGAATAAAAACAGCTACATTTAGATGACAATGACATCATTTAGAATACAATTAAATATCTTCTTGATTCAAATCTGAGTACATCCTCAAGATAAAGATACGAATAAAATCTGATTATAGAATTTAGATTGAAATATATCAATCCTATCTATCCATCTAGATCGATTAAAACCAGAGTATATAACAACATCCAGATAAAAACCATAGTATACAACATCATCTAGATAAAGATCAGAGTTTCTAACATCATCTAGATAAGACCAGAGTATATAACATCATCTAGATAAAGATCAGAGTATGAACTTACTTTTACAGAGATCCAGGAAGAGCTCTTCAATGCCTTTATTCAACTTGGCTGATGTGTGGTAATGTCTGGCTCCCACCGACTCTGCATAGCTACACACACACACACACACACACACACACACACGACGGACACACACAAAAACAAGTTTCCTTCTTAATTTGTACATTCCGAGGTGGTTCACACAGCATGGTAAGTAACAAGATACACACAACAGGCTACACACAACAGGGTACACACAACAGGGTACACACAACAGGGTACACACAGGGTACGTACCTCTCTGCCTCCTCCTCAGCCACGTGCCGTTCTTTGTCCAGGTCGATCTTATTCCCTGAAAACATAAACACACTCAGTTACCGGATGATAAAGAGATGTATATATATATATATATATATATATATATATATAACTATATATAGAGTTAGGTAGACTGTTGATTTACCTACTATACACAAACAAATGTCGTTGCCAAGCATTTTCCTCAACTCTTTCACCCAGTTCTTCACCTGTGAACACATGTGGAATGTTGACATGCTGTTTCATGTTTTAATAACATAATTTTGACTACCTCAGATAGCAGGTAGTTTCATGTTTTCATTCCATAATGTTGGCTCTAGCTCACATAACATGTAGTTTCATGTTTTCATTGCGTTATGTTGACTATCTAGGTTAACATTAGGGTTAACATGCTGTTAACCATAATAGGTTAACATAGTAGTAGCAGCAGTAGTTATCATAACTCTTCACCTTCAGAAAGGAGTCTTCATCGGTGACATCATAAACCAAGATGGCGCCGTTAGAGTCTCTGTAGTAAATCGGCCCTAAGGCATGAAACCTCTCCTGGCCAGCGGTGTCCTGGAGACAGACAGCAGACACACAGACAGACAGGTGGATATACAGACAGGGCTAAGGTAAGACAAAGAGACAGACAGGCTAAGGTAAGACAGACAGGGTTAAGGTAAGACAGACAGACAGACAGACAGACAGACAGACAGACAGACAGACAGACAGACAGACAGACAGACAGGCTAAGGTAAGAAAGACATGCAGGCTAAGGTGAGACAGACAGATGTTTGAATTACC
>OLKM01000267.1:90930-93430 GCA_900291075.1 Melanogrammus aeglefinus | reverse complement strand
CAATGAACCCACTGAACCCACCGAACTGAAGCCAATAAATCCACTGAACTAAACCCACTAAACGCACTGAACTGAACCCACTGAACCCACAACTAAACACACTAAACCGGCTGAATTCAATGAACTAAACCCACTGAACACACTGAACCCACTGAACTAAACACACTAAACACACTTAATCCACTGAACTAAACCCACTTAACCGACTGAATCTAATGAACTAAACCCACTGAACACACTGAAGCCACTGAACTAAACCAAACCAACTGAACCCATCGAACTAAACCCACTGAACCCACTGAACTGAACCCACTCAACCAACTGAACCCACTGAACCAACTGAACAGACTCAACACACTGAACCATCCAAGAGCCCACACAGGTTCCCTTTGATTAGTGGTGGTGGAGGCAGGGTGCTGGAGGCATGGTGATTGGCTACGATCAGAGCCTTTTGAGGGATGACCTTTGAACCTTGGCTGCTGTAACCCTGGTGGAAGGCGGCGGTGATATCTGGTCGGTGCGTGACTGAATGTAAACCAAACCGAACCCTCCGCTAACCCTCTTGGCTCATGGACGTTATCGGAGGTTTGGTTTCGCTTTCTAGAAAGTTCAGAGCGGTGTTGGTCGTGGTAAAAAGCTCTTAGTGAGTGATTCTCCTTCAGACCGCGTTCTTTTTTCTCTCTCCAAATCTTCGCCTGTTCTCGTGGTGAAACTAAATTCCTGCCCGACGGGTATCCAGTGCTTGGGTGTTTGGTAAACAGTTGCGTGTCATGGAGGAGGTCTGAGTGGAGGTCTCCAGTCTGAGGCTGGGGGCGAGAGGGTCTCTTGTCGGGGTCTTCCTCTATAGGCCTCACAGGGGGGGGGGGGGGGGGGGGGGGGGGGGTTCGCTCCGGTTAACCCGAGCCAGGAGCTGATGGGGAGCGAGAGTTCCTGCTCTCTGAGCAACAGGCTCCACTTAACCTCCTGATGAGGCTGTGTATTTGAGGCTGAAGGAGGCTGTAGAGACAGTGTCTTCTAGTTCTGAAGGCCCGTCTCAATCTGACCCCATGTGACTTTAACATACTAAATACAAGCCTTAACCCCTGACCCCTGACCCTATCACCAGCCACTGGTCCAGGGGTCAGCCCACAGTTTCCTGTTGCATGCTGGGTGGTGGGCTAGTCTGCACTGCCAGGGGCCTTGGAGGGCCAGCTGGACCGGTCGATACCGGTTCAGCGCAACACACACACAACACATAAAGGGAGAGGTTAACTCTGTCAGAGATTGATTGGTTCCTGTGATTGTGGAACCAGTTAGATCCAGTTTGACCCAGTTGAAGCGCTCTGACAGGACTAGGACACTCCCGCCTCTTCGCTCGTCTTTCTGAGAGAAGAATCACTTGTTAGTTACTTGCTGCGCTTCTGACTGCATTCACGTTGAGAGAGACAGCTCATTGGTCGGTCTCCACACCATGTGATCTTTTATTCATCTTCTGGCTGGCTGCGATGGCTGAGGCCCGCAACACATGCTACAGATATGTCTACTGGTCTGTCTGCCTGTCCGTCTGTCTGCGGGTCCGTCTGTCTGCTTGACTGTCTGTCTGTTTGTCTTTCTATCTGTCTGCATGCTTCTTTCTGTCTGCGTCTCTGTCTGTCTGCATGTCTGTCTGCATGTCTGTCTGTCTGCTTCACCATTGAACACAGCAGCATGTCAAACCCCCTGAAGGGCTGAGTGCCCGCGTGCTCTTGAGCCTGGGTCAGACCTCTCTCTGCTCCTCCAGGGATCCAGTCAATCTACACTCCATTACTCATGCCTGGCCCATCGGGGTGTCCAGCTCGGGGTTGCCCAGAACAACAACAGGCTGCTGCTTCTGTTGATGCGTCTGTCCCTGATTGGCTGAACCTGACCACTGTAGTTCCTCCCTGGGAGCCTCCAGTGCTCTCTTAGGGCGCGTTCACACGGGCAGTCTTTTTTTATTAAAAAACACCTGACCCGAGCGGTTTTTTTACCAACTAAAAAACTGACAGGGTGGTTTTTTCTAGAGCACATTCCAAATCGGTTAAACTGTCGGAGCACTGTTCGGTTAGCGTATCAAAGTGGTTTGGCTACACTACTTGAAATCAGTATCTCAACAATGTCGAGGATGAGAAAATTTAGCCCTTGTTTTGGCGTTAGATGCCAACGACGATAACGACGAACCTTCCCGTTTGTGGGTGCGTGATATAAACCGGGGACGGCAGCAGTACGGGGCATATCATAGTACACTTATGTCCCAAAATCCCACCGATCGTTCTCCAGATACTCTCCTTGAGATATATGTTTTGGTACAACTTGTTGTTGTCATGTCGTATAGCTCGACATGTTCACTTACAAGGACAACCAGTTGCTCCGTCGGAAAAGACTTTTTGGTTTGGGTCGCCATTCTTCTTTCCTAGTGACGTAAGTGCTCGTTCATTGGTCAGCTGTCAAAAAACTGCCTGACGTCGGGTGCTTTTTCTTGGCGAGTTGAACTTTTCTCAAC
>OLKM01000267.1:83430-85930 GCA_900291075.1 Melanogrammus aeglefinus | reverse complement strand
GGTTCTACTGGGAGCGGCCCAATGCAACCAGTCTTCTCCTGGTTCTACTGGGAGCTGCCCAGTACAATCCGCCCAGCACAGCCACGTTCTTCTCCTGGTAGTAGCGTGTAATGCTTCAGACAGGTCAGGTCTGAGGCCATTAAAGACAGCAGGGGAACCACGCACGCACGCACGCACGCACGCACGCACGCACGCACGCACGCACGCACGCACGCACGCACGCACGCACGCACGCACGCACGCACGCACGCACGCACGCACGCACGCACGCACGCACCGCACGCACGCACGCACGCACGCCACGCACGCAACGCACGCACGCACGCACGCACGCGCACACGGCAAATAACACAATCCCCTAGCATAGTGTTCGGGGTCAGAGGTCAATGACATCACGTCTCTTGCCCTGGTCGAATCGACACATCCAGGAAGAGTTTATGAGTCACCACATCCAGGAAGAGTTTATGAGTCACCACAGCAGAGAGAGAGGAGGAGGAGGAGGAGGAGGAGGAGGAGGAGGAGGAGGCGATGTGTGTGAATCACACTACAGCCCACAGCAGGATCCTGGGTCTGAAGGGACCCTGGGTTCTCCTGAGACTTGCTCTGCATGAGGACTCCTCTCAGTTTTAGAAGATGATTTCATCGCCCCATGCCCCCCCCACTCCACACAACACACGCACATGGCACATCTGAACACGTCAACATGAATATTAAACGTGGTCTAAGTGTGTGATGATGTCATCCTACCTTTTGCACACAGAGGTGTGTTTCTGACCTCCACCAGCCGTGTGTGTGTGTGTGTGTGTGTGTGTGTGTGTGTGTGTGTGTGTGTGTGTGTGTGTGTGTGTGTGTGTGTGTGTGTGTGTGTGTGTGTGTGTGTGTGTGGGTGTTTAAATGGAACAGCTGACTTCTCAGTGTGACAGATGATACAAGGCATTGCTCCTTCAGGTCCTCATCTAGGCCTCTCTCTGACGCTGATGTCACCAGAGAGAGTTATGGCTGACATCACACTCTGTCACCGTGACAACACGCCCGGACCCTGTGACCGGTCTATCTCTAGAAGCACCTCATTCTCAAGTTCAATTAACTCTCTCCTCCTGCATCATAGTGAGCAGCTATTGGTCCATTCTCTGAGAGTGACTGCATCAGACAAGACTAGTCTCCTACTCCTCCTACTCCTCCTCTTTCTCCTCCTCCTTCTCCTTCTCCGCGATATAACGATAAATTTTGTGTGACGAAATAAAAACGTCTATCGTTTCATATTATGCTCTATTGTTTATTTCGTCTTGTCGCAAATCACCCTCTTTACGGTAATATTTTTCGTCATTTGGACGACGCTTTACGTTCTTCGACACGGCACATGAAGGCAACACAAACAAACATGGAGGAGAGTGAACGTGACACAGAACGGGGTAATTCCGAACAGGAGAAGGACTCCGACCAGCCAAGACAAATTGAGGAGCTCGTACCTAAAAGAGGGGCTACTCCTGTTGCATGGACGTGGTTTGGGTATGCAAAGTCTGACACGGACCAGAAAGTATACCGCAGACCGGTCCCCTAAACAGACTCAAACACCACTAACCTCTTTTACCACCTACGCAAGAATCATGTCAAACAGTACGAAGAGAGCCAAAGATGGGATCCACAAAAGTACAGTTAAGTGCTCAAAACAAACCCCAGGCTCAGACCTTACAAGCAGCTTACCACATATATATATATATATTTATATTTTGTTACATGCTTAATTGATAATTTGCACAAAGGTTCTAAATAAAAGGAGAAAAATAATCATGAGTAAGTTACCTTTATTGGTCGAGTATATAATTCAAAATGTAATACAAAATAGGCCTTTCTATGTGGTAATTTTACAGTATATAAACTAATTATTCATAGAATTTACAGAAAATGTGCTATATCGTGATATATGATGTAATGAATGACCTATATCGGGATATGATATTTTGGTCATATCGCACAGCCCTACCTCCTCCTCCTCCTCCTCCTCCTCCTCCTCCTCCTCCTCTCTCCTCCTCCTCTCCTCCTCCTCCTCCTCCTCCTCCTCCTCCTCTCGTTATTTTGTTAGCGTGTGGGATTTGGCGCTCTGCCCTGATTGGCTGAGGGCGCGACAGTGATAACGAGCTTCCAGAAGGTATTTCAGAGTTTTAACTTATTCATGTTGTAATGAGGTCTCTGATGGGCATCGCCAGGACCTTAGTCTCTGTAGCCCAGGTGACTGCGGCCCCTGACGGCTACATATTATGGTCTGTTCAGAGCAGTTCAGCGAGGTGTCGCTCCCAGCTTCGTTCTGACCACATGGTTCAGAAGTTGTCACGCCGACCGGTTCACCTCCACCTCATAACCCCACCTGGATTTACAGCCAATGACTCATTCCCCCTCCCTCTGTCCCCCCCCCCCCCCGTGTGGTCGGCATGGTAACCGGGGCTACCTTCCATTATCAGTCACCGTTGGGTGGACTGGTCAGGAACTCATCGTTCAACAT
>OLKM01000267.1:60930-78430 GCA_900291075.1 Melanogrammus aeglefinus | reverse complement strand
TGTAATGTGGAGCCGGCACTCTGATCTTTGACCTGTTCAGATGATAAACGACCCCCCCCCACCCTACACACTCCCATAGGAAATCAGCCAGGATGTACAGACACCATTTACATCTGCTCAGATTACAGCCGCGTCGTCAATCAAACTTTATTGACCTCCTTGGAGCGCCACGAACACCCGTTGAATACCAAACACTGTGTGTGTGTGTGTGTGTGTGTGTGTGTGTGTGTGTGTGTGTGTGTGTGTGGGTGGGTGGGTGGGGTGGGTGGGGTGGGTGGGTGCTGGTGTGCGTGCGTGTGTGTGTGTCTTCTGGCCCGACACACCAACGTGTTGACCTTGTGAGGTTGGCCCTTGTAGGTACGATTCCGACCCACATGTCCCCCCCCCCCCTCCCCTTCTCTCTCGTCAGAGTCCTGCTGACTTAAGGAGGACCTAAAGGAGGCCACCACCCATACCAATGTCTGACTCTGAAGGCGGCAAGCATCAAACCATCAAACACATGGCTCTGGAGACAAACGGGGTGCTGGTTCAATCCCTGGTGCCGAGAGCCCCTTGAGCAAAGAAATGTACCGTGTGTGTGTGTGTGTGTGTGTGTGTGTGTGTGTGTGTGTGTGTGTGTGTGTGTGTGTGTGTGTGTGTGTGTGTGTGTGTGTGTGTGTGTGTGTGTGTGTGTGTGTGTGTGTGTGTGTTTGGTGTGTGGTGTGGTATTTTGATTGGCCACTGTGGAGTGAATAGTGCGATACATGCGGTTAATTTATTAATGCACACATTAATACTTTATTCCCAACGAACTTTGAAATTCCTTTGAAGTAAGCCATGGAGAGCAGATCTGAGAGTGGGGGTGTTTAGGGGATAGCCGGAGCACATTAGTGCTGGCAGCCAATACGCTAGCATGTTAGCGCTGGCAGCTAGTACTCAAGCACGTTAGCGCTGGCAGCTTATACTCTAGCATGTTTGCGCTGGCAGCTAGTACTCTAGCATGTTAGCGCTGGCAACTAGTACTCTAGCACGTTAGCACTGGCAGCTTATACTCTAGCACGTTAGCACTGGCAGCTTATACTGTAGCATGTTAACCCTGGTAGATAATACTGTGGTACATTAGCACTGGCCGCTAATACTCTAGCACGTTAGCGCAGGCAGCTAATACCTTTGCACATTAGCGGTGTCAGCTAATACTCTAGCACGTTAGCACTGGCAGCTACTACCTTAGCAGGTTCAGCTCTGTCAGCTGTTATGAGCCAGCGTGTGGCGAGCGTTGGTCTCTTTGTGTGAGGTATTGTCGGTGTGCCCCCCTTTGTCAGTGTCGACAGCCCAGCTGGGCGGCTCAGACGTCTGTCACAACACAACAGGCTCCAGGCTGCTCAGGGGGAGACACCGGCGTCCTCGGGGCTCAGGGGCGGGGATCACTGTGTTCTGTGTACGGAGACAAGGTCCTCGTGTGTCTCTGCAGCTATGTGTGACGGGCTGCTTCAGTTTCCAGTGTTTCTGTGAGGTTGAAGGAGTAAAGATATTCTACTGAGGAGATGTGCAGCTCCAATGTTAATGTGCTCCTTTGAAGAATGTTTCCATGGCGATCTGACTTTGGTACATTTTGAAACGTTAAATCACAGGAAGCCGACAGGAAGAGGAGGGAGAGGGAGCAGGAGGTGTCTGTGATGATGGATTATGGCCCTAAATAATACGACTTCTATGAGACTGTAAAGGATTCTTAGTATTAGTGTAGTGCTGTTAATGTAGTGGTACCATTACTGTAGTAATAGTACTGAAAAAGGTGAGCTGGGACAGTCTGAAAGCTTCCTTTCAGAGGAGAAAGTGTTTCCATAAAAGATGTCCATCACTGGATAGCAGAGTGTAGTGAGAGACAGGCGCGTCGTTAGACCGGGGCATTCGAGGCTATAGCCCCGGATCTTTTGGGAATAGCCCTGGATCGCTGTGCCGTCAAAAAACCCAAAACATAGTGCTGAAAATAGCCCCGTAGAGTTTAATTTTTTGTGGTTGAATTACCAGCAGCTACAGATGCAACATTGCAGCGAATGAAAGCCGCACAATTCTGACGTGTCCATGTATGGGCAAATTTCGAATATTTTTTTGCGAAATGTTGCAAATTCAACGTTCTTTCTTCTCCATGCATAGCGCATCTCGTCGATAATGCTAATTCGTGCTGCTAGCCTTTTAGTGAGATCAGAGAGTGTTGAGAAGGACAGTAATAAAATATCTTTTGTAAGATGGATATAAGAGAGACCCGCAGTGAATTCAACCCGGTCCACTTGACATCGGGTCAGTGGTACCGTTAAACTTCAATTGCGCAGGCTTTTATTTGTTTCTATCACTGAACTTTTGAACAAAACTCTTGCTCAGCAACGATGGGAAATACTATCAAATGTATTATTTAAACCGGTTTGAATATTACAGTACGGAGACGAGGGGGAACACTGTTATCAAGGTAACAACACCACAACACAGGGCAGCCTTTACGCAGTCAGGGGGAATCAACACACGCCTCTCTCCCTATCCCCATTCTGCTGTGGCCTCGGACCCTGGGTCCCCCATCGGGGGATGTGTGGTGCCTTCTAAACACCGCCTCTGAGAAGGCCGCTGGACCCACAACCACCTGACAGGTAGTTGTTACTGTAACTGTAACCTGTTAGCATGTTACTGTAACTGTAACATGTTAGCACCTGATTCATAACATGTTAGTGTGGTAAAGCACATGATTCATAACATGTTATTGTGGTAAAGCACCTGATTCATAACATGTTAGTGTGGTAAAGCACATGATTCATAAACATGTTAGTGTGGGTAAAGCACCTGATTCATAACATGTTAGTGTGGGTAAAGCACCTGATTCATAACATGTTAGTGTGGGTAAAGCAAGCGTATTCATAACATGTTAGTGTATGATAAAGCAAGCTGATTTATAACATCAACATTTTGATCAAAATGCCTTACTATTCTTTACACTTTACACTCAGGTATGTTAACAATATGAACTGGGATCCATTAAGAACGTCCTGGTAGTTAGTAGGCTGTCCTGTGTGTCACTGGTAACCCACCAAGCCGAGCCCAGCACAGTAGGGCGGGCTCCCCCCCTGTCCCGGTCTGAGAGGATATCCTGTTCAGAGCTCAAGATGTGGTGTAATATTCACGAGGCCTGGAGGACCTCAGCAGCCCGGGGAATGGGCGGCGGCCAGGAGTGCTTCAGGAGTTTAGCGTTGGGCTTGCTCAGCGTTCCTGGGCGCAAATGTGTTTTTCGTAGGAGAGGACTTGGATTCTCGCCTCTGATTGGTTAGAAGGCCTCTCCTCCGATTGTTTAGGGTTAGGGTTAACCCTAACCCTAAACCTTACCCTAACCCTTTACTCCCCCAAACAGCTAGGACTAATCTAATCACGATCTAAAGGAGAGGCCGTCTAACAAATCATAGGCGAGATTCCCAGGCTTCTCCTACGAAGAAACATTCGCTTCCTTGGCGGTATCGATTCGTCGCGGCTAGCTCCTCGGAGAGAGGCCTTGCCTCTCGCTGCTTAAAGGGTAATTCCGGTGAAAAATGGATTTGGGATATGTTTTGTATGATAACGAGAGGTAGATTGACGAACACAGAGATTGTGACATCCGTCAGCAATACCCAAGCTCTGTGTTCGCCAATCTACTTATCGAGTCTTAAAAACAAAATGGCGTTGACGGTTGATCTACTGATGGTATTGTGTGTATAAAATGTCCTTTTTCGAGAGAGAGAGAGAGAGAGAGAGAGAGAGAGAGAGAGAGAGAGAGAGAAGGAAGGGATTGAGAGTGAGGAGGGAGAGAGAAAGAGAGAGAGAGAGTGAGATGAGAGAGAGAGAGAAGAGAGAGAGAGAGAGAGAGAAGAGCAGAGAGAGAGAGAGAGAGAGAGAGAGAGAGAGAGAGAGAGAGAGAAGGAAAGGGATTGTGGGTGAGGAGTGGGGAGGAGCGGAGTAGGGGGGAGGGAGGGAGGGAGGGAGGGAGGAGGGGGGAGGGAGTTGCTAACTGGCCTTATAGTGGGCCAACTGGGAGAGGGATGTTTATGACTCTCCCTCCCTCCCACCTGTGGATGGGGGCGTGGTGATGGTGGACGCCGAGGGGGGGGGAGGGGGGGGGGGGGGGGGCTTAGGGGTCCAGCTGCCTGACGCCGGAAGTCAACCCAGACAGGCCCCTTGGGGACTGTTTTCTGAGGGGCCCTCCCCCCTCTACCTCCACCTCCCCCCTCTACCTGTAGTAGACTCTAGAGTCCTGGTCCCTGGATCCAGAGTCTAGACTGTAGTGGACACATGGACGCATGAGACAATGTTCAGCAACAAGCCCTCATCAGAGGATGAGCAGCTGATGAAAGGGGGCTTCCCCCATCACACGGCGTCATGGCAGCCGGCGCTTTGATGTGCGGATGCAGGGCAGCTCTCTCCAGATTAGTGGAAAACTTGACACTTTCGCATTAATTGACGTGGTTGATGTCCACCATCGAGTCTCAGTGGGCCTAACCATGTCTCACTAAGCTTAACATAGTTTCACTTTCCCTTTACTTGTTTCACAGGCAAACTGTGGACCTAACGGAGTACTGAAGAGTGACTGCTGAAGACTCTGGGTTTCCTCCTTGCTGATTGGGTGAACACCGGAACCCCTGATCCCTGGTCCGACAACCAGGACCCCCGCTGACCCCTCTGGTCCTACAAGAGGACTCCCCCGCTGACCCCTGTGGTCCCCCGGTCCCTGGTCCCAGATTGGGATCCGGCACCTCCAGGGTCCTGTTGTTAAACCATCGGGGCCAGGTGCTATGGCTCACCTGGGCTCAGGTGAGGCAGTGACCCGGACCCCCGGGCCGCTGTAGCCCCCTGCCGTGAGCCGGTCCGTGGACCTCATCCTGGAGGTCCTGCCACCGGACCAGGGATGGACGCCCCGGAGAGCAGAGGAGCCAAGAAGTCCAGCAGCCAGAAGCTGGAGGACCAGAAGAAGGTAGGAAGACCGGGTCCTAGGCCTGTGGGTCCGAGGGGGGGGGGGGTTTAGGATGGGGCTGAGGGGTCCTTGGGGGTCTAGGGGGCCCTTGGGGTCCTCGGGGGCTGCTTGGGGGTCTTGAGGGCGCTGTAGTGCCGTCTCAGCCCAGCATGTGACCACTTAAGAAAAAGAATAGCTCCCAAGAGTGAGGCACACCGAGCAGGATGTGGGGCGGCATGTGGCTCAGGAGGGAGGGTGGTTTGACTTGTAACCGGAAGGTCGCTGGTCCGACCCCCGGCTCCTCCTAGCTGACTGGCGAGGTGTCCCTGAGCGAGACGCCTCACCCTAACTGCTCGGCGCCTTGCGTGACTGACTCCTCTGTCGGTGTGTGAAAGTGCATGAACGGGAGATTGTGAGGCAATATTGTAAAGCGCTTTGAGTGGCCTCGGGTTAGGATGTGTGACATAAATGCAGTTGCTTTACCTTGTATCCTCACTTTTCAAAGCTCCATCTGCTTATTAAACATCTGAACCCAAACAAGATGGTCGAAGCTGCTCTGGCTGTTGGTGGGTGTCAAGTATTCTGGGGGAACAGGGCGTGTTGTGTTTTTGTGTTGTTGTATTGTTATTTTGTTGATCCAGTCTGTAGTCCCACTGGTTGATGTCATGCTATTTATAAAGACAGACCCCCCCCTCTGAACTGGAAGTCTTTTATCTGGGCCCCTAAGACACACACACACACACACACACACACACACACACACACACACACACACACACACACACACACACACACACACACACACACACACACACACACACACACACACACACACACCGTCAGAGACACACACACGCAGACATCATCAGAGACACACACACAGACACACACACACACACACCATCAGAGACACAGAAATACCAATACACACACAATACACACAACATCAGAGACACACACCAACACACACACACAATTAGAGAAACACACACCTCCACCCTTGGGACTTCATATTTACATTGTGTTTGAGGCTGCTTCCTTTTGTGGTCGTTCCTGTGGGAGGAAGGAAAGATTACAACAATGAGAGAGAGAGAGAGAGAGAGAGAGAGAGAGAGAGAGAGAGAGAGAGAGAGAGAGAGGGAGAGAGAGCGAGAGAGAGAGAGAGAGAGAGAGAGAGAGAGAGAGAGAGAGAGAGAGAGAGAGAGAGAGAGAGAGAGAGAGAGAGAGAGAGAGAGAGAGAGAGAGAGAGAGAGAGAGAGAGAGAGAGAGAGAGAGAGAGAGAGAGAGAGAGAGAGAGAGAGAGTAGTGTGTGTGACGGAGGCAACAGAGAGGTTGGGTTCCTGGCACCTGAAAATACTACTTAGCATTGTGTAGCTTCTTATCGTAGCTATCTTTGTTGTATACTGAGAATGGGTTAACCTAGCGATTGTAAGTGCTTGGCACTTGGTTCTATGAACATCCTTATTGTACTGAAAGCGATATATTCTCTTTGTTTCTCTTTCTGCCAAATGTATTAGTGTAAATTGCTTTGGATGAAATGTAAATGTATGACTGTACAATAACTTCCTATTGCAGTACACATGGTGATTGATAAGGTATTCCGCCTTCACGGTGACTAAAAGTCCTCTCTCGTATTCGTATCCCCCGCAAAGCCCTCCTCTAAACCACAGCCTTCTGTAGCGTAGCGTAGCCTAGCGTAAAGAGCATAGCGTAGCATAGTGTTACAAAGTAGAGCGGAGCCTTGTGTTTCATAGGATAGCCTAGCTAAGTTTAGCCTAGCATAGCATAAGGGCAGCCTACTATAGCCTATCATAGCATAAGCGAGTGGACCAGGTGTTAGCCTAGCGTAGCGTAGCCTAGCGTAGCATAGCGTCTGCTGCCTCCAAACGGTGACAGCAGACATTCCAGCGGAGCCGCTGTCGGAGGGTGATTGATCACCCCCCCCCCCCCCCCCCCCCCTCGAGAGAATGAGAGGATACAAAATAGAGGACATATCTCAGACTAATGGCCTGCTGGAAGGCAGGATGCCGCTGAAGAACACATCAAATATTCATCAGGTAGCAGTGGGGGGAGGGGGGGGGGGGCTGGGGACACTTTAGCGAGCAGCGTAGTGGAGAGTATAGGACCTCCCCCTACTCATCCTCCCCCTCCCCTCTCAGGGGGACCCCGCCCCTCAAACAGCTGTTGCCCTCCGCTGAGGCGGTCGATCATCTTTGTCCGGCAGCTCAATATGCTAGCCAGAGCTTGTCAGACATTTTTGAGGCTTCAAGGCTGTGGAAGGGTCTGTCATGTTGTCTACTAGCCGAAGATGACCCCTGACCCCTAGTGCCTAATGACCTGTCTCTGTACTGTCTCACCCCTACCTGCTCCTTAATGACCTGACTGTACTGTCCAACCCCAACCGGCTCCTAAATGAGCTGACTGTACTGTCCAACCCCTACCTGCTCCTTGATGACGTGACTGTACTCACTAACCCCTACCTGCTCCTTAATGCTCTCTGAACACACTTTGGGTCTTTGATGAAGGCTCTTCTAGATGACTGGAGGGTTAATAGTGTGGTGCCGTCTGATACCAGTCTGGCCAGTGTAATCCGGTTCCACAAAGTCAAACCAACCCTAGCATTAGGATGATAAGCACATCCCTGCAGTATTAGCAGGCAGCGCTTTTACTTTGAAAATGACATCATGTCCAGAACTCCAACAGGCTTAGGATGCACTCGCTGTTTCAGGACACAAAGTTTGGTGGTGTTATGTAATATCTCTCTAATCCTCCGTCAGCTCAGAGACTCCGAGCTCCTCATACACCTAATCCCTCCACACTGTACTCTCTTTCAATTACATTCAATTAAAGTCTTCTCTCTCTCTCTCTCTCTCTCTCTCTCTCTCTCTCTCTCTCTCTCTCTCTCTCTCTCTCTCTCTCTCTCTCTCTCTCTCTCTCTCTGTCTCTGTCTCTCTCTCTCTCTCTCTTCTCTCTCTCTCTCTGTCTCTGTCTATGTCTCTGTCTACTGTCTCTCTCTCTCTCTCACACTCGTGTCTATTGTATCTCTCTCTCTCTCTCTATCTCTCTCTCTCCTCTCTCTCTCTCTCTCTCTCTCTCTCTCTCTGTCTCTGTCTCTGTCTCTGTCTCTGTCTATGTCTCTCTCTCTCTCTCTCTCTGTCTACTCTGTCAGTATGTCTCTGCTTATGTCTCTCTCTCTCCTCTCTCTCTCTCGTCTCTCATCTCTATCTCTCTCTCTCTCTCTCTCTCTCTCTCTCTCTCTGCTCTATGTCTCTCTCTCTCTCTCTCTCTCTGTCTCTCTCTCTGTCTCTGTCTCTCTCTCTCTCTCTCTCTCTCTCTCTCTCTCTCTCTCTCTCTCTCTCTCTCTCTCTCTCTCTCTCTCTCTCTCTCTCGTTTGATGGATCAGACTGATCTAGAAACACGTCTCACATCACGGTGACAGGGTGCATTGCATCATGGGATACATGGAGGAGGTTCGGGGAACACTGGAGAGTGAAGGTTGATGTCGTTACAGATTGAACACGAGTCGTCAGCACGGCGGGGACTTCCTGGTCGTGTTGCCATGGTAACACCTATCAACCTCAGCATCATTAACTCCCGGCTGACACGATGCTACGCCCTGCTGGCTGTGTGGGGGGCTTTTATTTTAGCGTGGACAAGGGTATTTCCAGTAGAATCCTCTCACTTTATCTATAGATCTATAGGCCATATAGATCTGTTGCTCTCTTCTTTGATGATCAAGCACTCACTTAGACAGCAAAATATGACACACACAACCATGATCCATTCATGTACACACACACACACACACACACACACACACACACACACACACACACACACACACACACACACACACACACACACACACACACACACACACACACAGAGGGATAGAGAGACTGATGAACCAAGATGGGGGGTTCTCACCTGGCCAGCTGTGTCTAGCTCTGCCCCAAGGTGTGACCCAACTCAAGGTAAACGGGCGAGGCCTTGATCCTGGTTGGCGTTTGAGGGGTGTTTGATGGTGTAGTGGTGGTAACTGCTCTGACTCCGCCCCCTCACATCGATCCATCGTAAACCTCCACACACACCCATGGGACTTCAGCTGTGTGTGTGTGTGTGTGTGAGTTGTGTGTGTGTGTGTGTGTGTGTGTGTGTGTGTGTGTGTGTGTGTGTGTGTGGTGTGTGTGTGCCGTGGTGTGTGTGTGTGTGTGTGTGTGTGTGTGTGTGTGTGTGGAGGGAATTACATACGCTGGGTATTTATGTCATAAACCTTTTTCTGAATTCCCTCTCTGCTCCGAGCTGAAATATCGCTGCATCGTAAACGTTGTCAGGGAGCGAAACACGCGGCGAGGTTCCTAATGGAAACCATTACACCCAGAGCCTCTCCCCGGCCCGCCTGGCCTATATAAATGGTAATGATGCGGTCGCCACGGTAACCACAGGATGGACAGAGGCGCTCTGCTTCCTGGTCCAGAACCAGGAAGCAGAAAGCCGTCCTTGACTGGTATCATGCCGACCTGGGCTAGCATCACAATCACAGAGCAGCACCATGTATTAATGCAGCATAATGTATACTTCAGTGTTTTATAACTAACTGCTAACACAGATTAGCTATAAGAAGATAATGTTTGTGAGCTGAGAATCGTCCTCCTAAACTACTGGTTTATTAATGTTCATAAAGCTGGTTCCTGTAATCTGATGTCAATGTGGTATTTTCTGTTTTGGGAATACAGCAATAATACAATTATGTGTATTTTAACATGGGGAAATAATAGAACCCATATCGTGTTGTCATTTGTTTGAGCCCCATTGTACATATCTGTGAGTTCTCCTCATGTGGCGAACACCTCATCCATTCTTCTTCCTGGAGAGATTGTCTTCATCTTAATCTTCATGCTGAGAACATAGAGCGCTGTTGTTCAGCTCCAGGTGGAGATCTGAATGGGAATTAAGTCCCTCTTGTGTGTCTGTTTGTGTGTGTGTGTATGAAAGTATGTGCATGTGTATATATAAATGTGTGTTTGTGTGTGCCCGTGTGTATTCACATATATGTGTGTGTGTATTTACATGTGTGTGTGTGTGTGTGTGTGTGTGTGTGTGTGTGTGTGTGTGTGTGTGTGTGTGTGTGTGTGTGTGTGTGTGTGTTGTGTGTGTGTGTGTGTGTGTGTGTGTGTGTGTGTGTTTGCGTGTGTGTGCGTGTGTGTGTGTCTGCGTATAAATGTGTATATGTGCGTGTGGGTGGTGTTGGTGTGTGTGTGGGTGTGTGTGTAATTGTGCGTGTGTGTGTGTTTGTGTGCAGCTCCTCTGGGATGTGTGTTGCATGTTTCATACATTATGCATGTTCTGCAGCGTGTTGGCGTGTCGTAATGATCTACGGCGGCAGGCTTCAACATGCGGGCGTGTCAGGGGGGAGGGAGTGTGTGTGTGTGTGTGTGTGTGTGTGTGTGTGTGTGTGTGTGTGTGTGTGTGTGGTGTGTGTGTGTGTGTGTGTGTGTGTGTGTGTGTGTGTGTGTGTGTGTGTGTGTGTGTGTGTGTGTGTGTGTGTGTGTGTGTGTGTGTGCGTGCGTGCGTGCGTGCGTGCGTGTGTGTCCGTGTGTGTGTGTGTGTCCGTGTGTCCGTGTGTGTGTGCGTGTGTGTCTCCGTGTGTGTGTGCGTGTGTGTCTCCGTGTGTGTGTGCGTGTGTGTCTCCGTATGTATGTGCGTGCGTTGTAGTACATGTGTGCCTCACGTTCCACACCTGGCTCTTATCCAAAGCGATCAGCTCAGATTGTCTGCCGGCCTCGCAGGCCGACTGGACGCTTCTTCGTGTCCTCAGAGGTCCTCCTGCTCTGTGCTGTGCTGCTCTCTCTCCTCCACCCCAGCCCCCCTCCCCCCTCCTCCCCCTCCTCCCCCCTCCCCCTCCCTCCAGACACGGATAACAGGATTACACCCCCTGCTGGGCCTCCAGAGCAGAGCTGCCCTGAGGGGGGGAGGGAGGATCAACCCCCCCCTCCCAGCCTCTCTGGTCCTCTCTGGTTCTCAATGTGTGTGTGTGTGTGTGGGGGGGGGGGGGCAGGCAGCTAGGCAGGCAGGCAGGAGGTGACGGGTGAGAAGTGACAGAGAGAGTTGGTGAGTTGCATCTTATTTTGTTGGGTTTATTCCAAATGCCATGGCGGATTAGTGACAGACACCATGATTCTCCGTCCCTGTTCTCTGGGGTCGTCTGAGGTTTTCCAGGTTCTCCACGATCTCTAGGAGGTTCTCCAGGGTCCTCTAAGTCCTCCAGCATTGTCTGAAGTTCTCCAGGTTCTCCAGGAGGTCCCCTACGAGGTTCTCCAGGAGGTCCCCTAGGAGGTTCTCCAGGGTCCTCAAAGTCCTCTGGGTGCTCCAGATTCTCTAGGAGGTTCTCTAGGAGGTTCTCCAGGGTCCTCTAAGTCATCTGCGTTGTCTGAGGTTCTCTAGGTTCTCTAGGAGGTTCTCCAGGGTCCTCTAAGTCATCTGGGTTGTCTGAGGTTCTCTAGGTTCTCTAGGAGGTTCTCCAGGGTCCTCTTAGTCATCTGGGTTGTCTGAGGTTCTCCAGATACTCTAGGAGGTTCTCCAGGCTCTCCAGGGTCCTCAAAGTCATCTGGGTTGTCTGAGGTTCTCCAGGTTCTCTAGGAGGTTCTCCAGGGTCCTCTCAGTCCTCTGGGTTGTCTGAGGTTCTCAGGGCTCCTCAGAAGGGGCTGAGGGGCTCTGGTTTGTGCGTCTGGAGGATGTTTGGACTAAGCTGCGGTGGTGTGTTTGTTGTGTGTTTTTAATGTGTGTGGTCGCAGTCAGAGAATGCGTGTGGTTGGAGACATGGTGTGTGTTTGTTGTGGGTTTGTTGTGGGGTTGTGTTGTGAACTCATTGACTCCGGGACTCTCCGGGGCTTGGCGCCGGTGACTCTGGCGGCACGGCGGCCATCTTGGTGAGGTCGTGTCTTGATGCACGGGGAGACGGAGGATGACCAGGATGATGAAGAAGACTTGGTCTACAGCGGAGGGGAGGAGGGGGGGGTCTGCCCTGGGGGAGGGAGGGGGGAGGGGAGGGAGGGATTTGGTTCTGAGGTCTCCGTCGTCGTACTCAGCCGTTCTACGTGGACGATCCTTGGGTTCGTCTGGGCCGCGACCCCATGACCACCCGGGAGAGGAGGCGCCCCCCCCTCGCTGCGGGCCGGTTGGCGTGGCGACAGGATGGTCTGGCTCCAGCCTATCAGGGCCGGGCTGATCCGTGGAGGGCTGAGTCGGCCGACGAGTCTCCGGGATTAAAGAGATTCTCCTCAAAGCTCCGTTTAGATTTTCCACTTTCTCCCGGAGTCGTTGAGGTTGTTTCCTCAGAGAACCGTTGTAGGCTGAAGACAGCGATGCCCGCAGAACGCCGTGTTCTCAGACGGTGGGCTCTGAACCAGTCACCCCCCCCCCCCCGCCCTGTTCCCCAGACGATGGGCTCTGAACCAGTCACCCCCCCAGACGATGGGCTCTGAACCGGTCACCCCCTGCTCTGTTCCCTAGACGATGGGCTCTGAACCAGTCACCCCCCCAGACGATGGGCTCTGAACCAGTCACCTCCCACTCTGTTCCCTAGACGGCGGGTCGCCTTCTGCTCTGTTCACTCTCTTAACACCTTCCACACGCCGTGCCCTGCATGAGGTAGAGGACGGAGAGGAAGAGCTCTCATAACCTGCCTCTATTGGATTGACTTTGTTGCATGAGAAGTTAATTAAAATTGAGATGGAGCCAAACCATAACAAGCTGTTCCAGCCTGAGCAGGAATCTGCATTTTTTTTTAATTAGAATTAGAATAATTGTTGAATAATTACAAGACATCTGCATGATGGGAATTAACTTTCATTCTGCCAGCAGCAGGTAGTGACGACCGGTAGATTACGCTCAATTAGATTAGGTTCAACAAGATTAGATTAGAGAAAATCAATAGGGATCATGTTAACCCCATCAAAGAGAAGAGAATAGAGCATGGAGAGAAAGACACTGTTTATCTATTTCTAAAGGGATAATCTCTCTCAAATAGTCCTAGTGGATCTCCGTCGGCGCAGCTTTCCTATAGTTCACCTCACATTATGTCAAAGGGACAGGGCTCCCACCTCCGTCTAGAACGGTGTTGAAGCTAAAAATAAAGTGTGATCTTAATGAAGTCAGACGTTGCGTTCTCAACGCTCAGCAGGAGAGCAGGGGTCGTGTCGGAGACTCCAGAAGATCTCCTGATCAGACACGTGTCTCACCTCTCACAGATCAAGAGGTGAGACACGGGCTCCGTCTTGTATCTGGGTAGAGCCGCTGGCCGCCGTGTTTGAGGTGTTAATTGGACGTAATTCCGTTAAGGACTCGTTAAAGGGCGTGACCTCTAATAATAGTCTAATAATATAACTCATTACCAACTCGACTATTTACATCTGCCTGCTCCTCCTCAGGTAGAACCCCCACCCTTACCGGGTAGAACCCCCACCACCCTGCTACCCCCTGCCCCCCCCATCCCTTTCCCCCACACCCCCCCCCCCCCCCCCAGTCCCACTAACGAACGCCACACAGACGGGAAACTGGAGCAGTGTGGTGCATGGAAGGGTTCAATTAACGATTTAACGTTTAACGTTTAATTAATGCATCAATGCATGTTTTAAGTGCCACACAAGAATGGCTCACAAACCTACTCTATGATAAGCTATTAATGAATTAACTGATTAACATAAGGCATAGCTAATCAGCTTTAACCGCGTCAATTAGGATATTAATTGAACCAGTCAGTCAGTGTTTCCATCGCTTCCTCCGAGCATCTGGAGTGAGACGACGGAGAGGATGATGACAGCGGGTAAGCCAGGAGTCGGAGCAGACAACACGACGTGTTGGCTCGGCTCAGAACAGCTTGTGGCGAGCGGGACAGCAGATCTGAGCTATTAGCGTGGCGCTAAACAAACCGTCTCTCGGAGAGAGTCCTCCAGGAACCCATGAGTGTTCAGTAATCGCCCGACGTATCGACAGCCTCGTTGGCGGTGTGGCCTCCCCTCTTGGCGTCCCGGCCGCTGATTGAGACTAAATGAAACCACTTCCTGTGGCCGTCGTTGCCAGTTGGCCCCAGACAAGGTTTTTATTCCTCAGCTCCAGTCGGAGGCGAACGTTACCCGAGACGGAGCCAACATCTGGCTGCGTTTTTCCTAATCACTCCTCCTCCAGGAGACGTTCCAGAGGAGTAAACCACCGCCGGGCTGCTGACAACGGGAGCAGCGGGAGATTAATAACCCCGAGTCCTCCCAGGGGTCGCGGCGAGGTCGGCCGGTCGTTCTCCTTAGCGGGCCTCGGAGGGGAGTTGAGTCTCAGGCCTTTGGACCTCATCACGGACCTCCAGAGCGTGAGGAGAATTGGGTCTCACTGGAGGCTGTGCTCCTGATGCATTGAGGAAGAGCTGTGGTGACGCTTAGATGACTTGTGGTGGCGAGACGAGGTGGAAGCAGCAGTCAGGAGCACTCCATCTCGACGGCTCACTTCCTCGGTAGTGGAGGACTCTGACACCTCACTCCTACCAGAGAACCAGAGATGGTTACGGGTTAAAACTGAGCCTGTTAGTCTCTTTCCACTCCAGTTCCAGTGAGATTGAATCCCCTTCGCCCTGCCCCTGACTGACCCCAATCCTCGGATGTTTGCCAGGTCTCAGGTGAATGTGAACCGGGTTCAAACCAAAGCCGTCTGCTGTGAAGACTGCGGACACCAGGAGACCGGTGAAGGACTTCACCTCCTCCGGCAGAGGGGTTCACCACCTCGAGCTGAGGAGTTCACCTCCTCCGGCTGTGGGGTTGGATTCCTCCAACTTTGGCAGGGTGGAGACACTGGGCCTATGTGTCTCTATTTTTTACTGATGATTCATCTGATGGAGGAAGAGGCAGAGGCCAGAAGGATGAGGCCAGGAGGGGGAGGAGGCCAGGTCGATGAGGCAAGGAGAAGGAAGAGGCCAGAAGGAAGAGGCCAGAAGGATGAGGCCAGGAGGGGGAGGCCAGGAGGGGGAGGCCAGGAGGGGGAGGCCAGGGGGAGGGGGAGGCCAGGAGGAGGGGGAGGCCAGGATGATGAAGCCACTTCTGCGGGTAGAACTGGTCCTCTGCACACGGAACAGATTTAGGGCCAGTCTGTGACCGGAAAACCGGTCATCTACGTCTGCGACCACGTGGTGTCTTAAAGAAAACAGGTTTGACCGACCAAACCTGTAATATCTCCTATGTTGCAGCCCAGTAGTGCTGCCCCCGGCCCCATGCGCTGTTGGCATCAATCAAGGGAATGAATAAAAGTTGATGTTGTGCGCTGAAGGGCGGCCGTTTAAGGGCCATTAGCACCGTGTTCACACCCTGCCCCCTCTCTCTCTCTCTGCACCACACCTGGTGGTTCTAGAGGCTAGAATATATGAGGGTTCTGTAGTCTGTGATGTGTGATGTGTGATGGTTCTGTGACGGTTCCGTGTTGTATGAGTGTTCTGTGTGTGATCTCCCCTTTAGTGTCTTATTGCGTTCCTGTGTTTTCGTCCCTCTGTCATAACGAGGCTGTGTATTCTCCACACTCACTGTTCGATGATCTGATTCAGAGCATCTCGGTTACCGTGACGACGACGCCAGTCTGCCCCCCCCCCCCCAGGGCGGCGTGAACAGCGTTGGTTGTGGAAGCTGGCTGGGGGGGGTGGGGGGGGTCTTGCAGTAGGGCCGAATGGAGCTAGGTGATTTGGCGTGGTGGTGGGTCTCTCTCCGCTGTGTGTCAGGGGGGGGGGGGTTCCACTCTACTCAGGTTTTAATTTAATTCACCACCGCCCACGTGAGCTCTGCTCCCACCAAGCGGAGCGCCGTGGCAACCGGGAGACCAACGAGAGACGTGATTGGAGCAGACGGGTAGAGACAGGAGTCCTGTTCAAATGAAACCCCTCCGTGCACAACAATCAGCCCGCCACCCCTCGCCACACGAGAGGCTGGGACAGACGCCGCTGGACTGCTGACGGACTCCCAGCTCCAGGCAGGGTGGGACGGGTAAGAGGGATGGGCCTGTCCAGAGATGGGAGTCCTCCACGAGGGGGAACATGCTTGTCAGAGTCAGAGGACTCTGCATAGCCCCCCCCCCTCCTTACCTCCTAAACCCCTCTTACACACTTATTGTGTGTTGTACGTCCTGGCACGTAAATATAGTACTTAGCATCGTGCAGAATCTTATCCTAGCGATCTTTGTTGCGTACGGGGAATGGGTTAACCCAGCGATTGTTGGCACTTGGGTCTATGATCATCCTTATTGCACCAACAGAGGATATGTTGTTGTTTCTCTTTCTTCTGACAAATATACTTCTTGGAAGTCGCTTTGGATAAAAAGCGTCAGCTAAATGCCCTCAATGTTAGCGCTGCGCACGAGTCAGGCCCTCAGCTCCAGGGGGACACCAGAGGGACTCGTCTGTCCAGGGTAGTAGTTTCTCCATGAGGGGAACTCGGCCCATCGCTAGTCTGCTGTCAGCAGCTTGACTCTCGCGGTGCCGGTTGACGTGCAGCACCAGCGGACGACTCCCACACCGTTTTAATGGTCCTCATCATCAGCACCACATTCTTCTTCTGCGGTCAACCCGGCAACTCTTGGCAGAAAAGGGACAGGCTCAGGGTTGCTCAAGGGCGCTAGGGCTGTGGTCGCCCTCGATGATTTCACTGAAAAGAAATCTCGGTTAAAGTGATTCATGGAAAGCGATCTGAACATCTCGTCTCGGGACAGTTTGTTTGTAGATTCTGTTGTGAAATCAGGGCATCATTATGTCTCTAATAAATGTTTTATTTCTAAATAATATCCCACTCTTAAGTGAGAGATCATTTTCATTGCATGTCATCAAAGTTATGCTAATCAGCAACAGGTTTAAGCTAGGAAATTGAACCAATTAAGTTCAACCAATCATGAGTAACCAATCAGCTGGTTGCAAGTTGTTCACTTTGTAGTCAGCCGTCCACTCAGAGGTCTTTAAACAGCAGGGCTTCATCTATTGACTCAGACCTGGGCAGGTCTTCATCTATTGGCTGATTAGAACCAGGTCTTCATCTATTGGCTGAGGAGAACCAGGTCTTCATCTATTGGCTGAGGCAAACCAGGTCTTCATCTATTGGCTGATGAGACCTGGCAGGTCTTCATCTATTGGCTGATGAGAACCAGATCTTCATCTATCGGCTGAGGAGAACTAGGTCTTCATCTATTGGCTGATGAGACCTGGCAGGTCTTCATCTATGGGCTGATGAGAACCAGGTCTTCATCTATCAGCTGAGGAGAACCAGGTCTTCATTTGTTGGCAGATGAGAACCAGGTCTTCATCTATTGGCTGAGGAGATCTCCCCAGGTCTTCATCTATTGGCTGATCTGGTCAGCAGCTGCAATGAGGTTCTCTGTGTTTCCTGACCTTTCCCAGATGTTTGCCTTGCGCTTGTTTGTCTGAGTAAAGCTGTGTTTATTTATCTGTTACCGGACAGAACCAGCACCACTAACCTTTACCAGCCAGGGGATGTTGCTATGGTAACACAGTAACACGCCAACATGTTGCTGTGTGTCTGTGTGTGT
>OLKM01000267.1:48959-58959 GCA_900291075.1 Melanogrammus aeglefinus | reverse complement strand
GGGACAGACAGCGATGTAGACAGAGAGAGAGAGAAAGAGAGAGCGATGGATCTAGAAGGGGACATGTGACCTCAGATGTCTGCTGTGTCTCAAGATCTTAAAGGGGCGGTCCTTCCTGAGCAGCGCTTTAACTCCAGTGTTTACGCAGCGCTAATTAAATCATATCCCGGCGCGCCTGGCGGGCGATCAAAGACCCGGCTAACAGCTGGGTTAATCTGCGGCCCCGCCCTTCAGCCCCTCCCCAGCCTCCCCCCCCCCAAGGTTACCTCTCTCCCCAGCCCCCCCCCCACCACCACCACCACCACCACCACTCGGCCGCATGGCTCGCTCCCACTCCGCGCTCCCTATCCTCTGCAGGCGGAGCAGCGGCCTCTGGTGGCCGCGGGCGGAACTGCACCTCTGGGCCACAGCTGTAAAACCGGCGACGCGCTGGAGCTGCTGTTGCCACGGTGATCAGAGCTCTGGCCGTCACCATGGAAAACTAAACTCTGTTTAGTAAATAACAACAATTCACATGACCAAACATCACCTGACCTGGCCCGCTCTCATCCCAGCAACGTGAGTGTACACGTGGATGTGTGTGTGCACGTGTGTGTGCACGTGTGTTTGCACGGGTGTGTGCACGGGTGTTTGCACGGGTGTTTGCACGTGTGTGCGTGTCTAGCTAAGTCTTGGCCCAATGGAACACGTGCGCATGTGCCAAACCCACAGACTTCACACACACACACGCGCACACACACACACACACACACACACACACACACACACACACACACACACACACACACACACACACACACACACACACACACACACACACACACACACACACACACACACACACACACACTACGCCTCCTGCTGGGCCTCTCGTCAGCTCTAGTTTCTCTGAGCAACAGTGCATTCTGGGTAATGTTCTGCACCCGGGAGACGGCCCGCCTTCATATGAGAGCGAGAGAGAGAGAGAGAGAGAGAGAGAGAGAGAGAGAGAGAGAGAGAGAGAGAGAGAGAGAGCATGAGAGAGAGAGAGAAGAGAGAGAGAGAGAGAGAGAGAGAGAGAGAGAGAGAGAGAGAGAGAGAGAGAGAGAGAGAGAGAGAGAGAGAGAGACACCGCCGTAGCTCTAATCTCTCCTCCTCACCTTCCAAACAGGAAGCTGAGCTTCAGTCTCTCCAGGTCTGAAAGCAGTGAGCGAAACGATGAACTGGAATTAAACTCATTCATCTCAGACTGCAGGAGCAGTTTACAGACAGGTCACCACAGACAGACAGGTCACCACAGCCACAGACAGGTCACCACCGCCACAGACAGGTCACCACAGACAGACAGGGCAATACAGACAGACAGGTCACCATAGACAGACAGGGCAATACAGACAGACAGGTCACCACAGACATACAGGGCAATACTGACAGCCAGACAGGTCACCATAGACAGACATGGCAATACAGACAGACGGACAGACACACAGGTCACCACAGACAAACAGAGCAACACAGACAGACTGACAGACAGGATTATTATCATTTGGACTGGCTGGACTATGGGAGGACAGTAGGGACTTGGGGGGACTGGGAGGACTGGGAGGAGTCGGTGGCCTGATTGGGTGCATTGGGTTGGGTGAACTGGATGAACTGGGAGGACTGGGAGGACTGGATGCAGTGGGTGGCTTGACTGGCAGGACTGGGTGCACTGGGAGAACTGGGTGGCCTGACCCAATGGACTGGCTGCACTAACCCTAGCTATGTAGTAGGGATGCACCCAAATCAAAATTATTGGCCGAAAATGAGGAACTGAAAAAAACGAAAATGAGGAAACCAAGGCCGAAAACCGAAAACCGAAACACCGAAAGAAATTATTATGCCAATTATTAGTACCATTTAGGGTGCCGTGGTATGCGGTATTACCGGTGTTGAGGCCAACAGCAAGTTATTTTGTATTCTTTTTTTCCAGTAATAAAAAAAAATTCCGGTCTTGTGTGGAACGCGCAAGACCGGTAACCATAGCAACGCCGGTAGACAAACCCCGCGAAGCCCAATCCCTACGAGAGCTCCTCGCACTACGGCGCACAGAGCTTTTGGCCGTGATATTATCTATAAAATTATATTATACTATTATATATAGAACATTATAAGACGGCAGACGCTGTCACTGAGAATTGGCACGCTGCCAGACGCTGTCACAGAGTGTGGGAGGAGAGTTGACGGAGAAGATGGCGGTTGACCTAGTTTCAAAGTTTATACCGTTTATACTCGGTAATACCGGTGTTGACACCAGTGTATTACTCGGTGTGAAAATGTCCACACCGCGGCAACCCTAGTACCATTGCATTTATGGATAAAAGTATTATTTTCAGCCGAAAACCGAAAATGCGCTTTTGGGCCATTTTCGGTGGCCCAAAAAAAATCGGTGCATCCCTACTATGTAGCATGTAGCTCTGTAGCATGTAGCCTCCAGCCCTGCCTCTGTTCCCCTCTGTGTGAACAACACGTTGTACTGCAGTCAGTCTTTCAACACCTGTCTACCTGCGTGCCGCTCGGACGACGCCCATGCCCCTGGACACGCCCCCTGTCACGCCCACTGGTTATTTCATGGACACATTCCCTCAGTCGCCACGCCCCCGGAGAGCTCACTGTGTCTCACTGTCTTGACTTGTTATTGTAAACACATCTCTCTCTCTCTCTCTCTCTCTCTCTCTCTCTCTCTCTCTCTCTCTCTCTCTCTCTCTCTCTCTCTCTCTCTCTCTCTCTCTCTCTCTCTCTCTCTCTCTCTCTCTCTCTCTCTCTCTCTCTCTCGTAACGTAATGATCAATCATCTTTTTTGATGAACACTTTGTAAACCATGTTTAGTGGGCTCTATAAGATCTGTCTGTAATAATGAGGGGTGTTGTAATCTATATTATTATTAGTGTTATTGCTGCTGCTGCTGCTGCTGATCTGTCATGTTGTCTCTGACCCCGTGGAGTTCGGATCAGAGCAGAGCACCAGGGGGTTGGGGGGTGTCATGTATCATGTACTGTTCTACCGACTCTGACTCACCGCTCTGGTGCCAACACACGTCTCTGTGACCTCTGACCCCAGGGAGGCTACTTCCTGTCTAACAACAGGAAGTAGCTGTGCTTGGTCTCAGATCTTCAGGGCAACTCCTACAGGGTCTGATTCACCACTATGTGGGAGGGGGAATAGTGTGTGTGTGTGTGTGTGCGTGCGTGCGTGCGTGCGTGCGTGCGTGCGTGCGTGCGTGCGTGCGTGCGTGCGTGCGTGCGTGCGTGCGTGCGTGCGTGCGTGCGTGCGTGCGTGCGTGCGTGCGTGCGTGCGTGCGTGCGTGCGTGCGTGCTAGTGTCTGTGTGTCATCACGTTGAACCGTTCCAAGAGCTTCTGGAAGTACAGAGTCTCTCTCCTTCCAGCTCCAAGCGGTCAGTGGTGGAGTCTGCACCTCCTCTCTGTGGACCTGTCCTTCTGGTAGGACATGCTGGCTTTATTCCACACTGATTCTGGGATGTTTCTGTGTTTAGTGCCTCATGTTCTGGCCTTACATCATCACACAGACGTGGAGATATGATGGGATTGTTCATCATGTTCGTCATGGAGATCAGATGTATGGTTAGATGTTCTTCAGTGTTGTGAATCAGATGTAAGGTTCAGATCACATCTGGAGTGGTGTGAGGTGTGGACAGAGTACACATCTGGTTCATTAACACCAAAACGTCCTCAAGGATGCAGTCCCACAGCTCCAGCCCGCTCTGCTGAGCCCGGAGAACTCACTGAGCTCACATTCACTCTCTCACGCCTTCGTAGACCGCTGCCGGCAGCCCATTCACCTGACTTCCTGTGCCACGCCTCAAGACCTCCGGTTGCAACTCCCCTGATGTGGTGGAGCTCCCATCATACCCAGTATAGGACTGGGAGGACATTCTAAAATGTAGATGATGTCAAGCATAAAATACTCTACAATGTTTACAAAAGTTTACAATGAGTTGAGTTGAATATATATATATATATATATATATAATTTCGAATTCCCCCCATCAATAAAGTATTGATATGTCCGTCTGTCCGTCCGTCCGTCCAAAAAGCTTTAGTTTGTAGGCTGAGGGGGTCCTGTCGGAGGATGTGTTGTGAGGCAGACCCCTGATCAAGTCCCGGTGGGCAGCAGGCAGCTGCAGAACAGGGCCGCAGTGTTATCAGTGTTGACATCATCCCCTCCCTGAAACACGCGCTCCGCACGCCACGAATTCCTGCGGCGTGTTTCAGGAAACGGGCGCTCCGGGGGGCTCCGCGCCTCTCCGTCTGTCTGTCTGCGTGTCTCTCGCTCTCTGTCTCTCTCTACGCACACACACAAACGCACACATGCAAGCACACACATACCCAGAGTGACCTACATATACACGCACACAGACGCGCACATAAAGGCGCACAAACATACACACAAACTCACTTAAACACATGCACACACGCACAGACACACACATGCAGACAAAAACCAAGACCCCTCCCCCCCCCTCCGCACACACACATATGCACATGCACGGACACCCCCCCCCCCCCCAACACACACACACCAAACACACACACGCACACACACACATGCGGGGCCCCCTACTGGGAGAGAGGACAACATGGATGATGATTGAAGCATTTGAATTGGTCTTGTTCCCCAGGTTTAGAAAGTAAAAGCTTGCACTATTTATCAACTCTCAAAGCGGTTGGTGAGAGAGAGAGAGAGAGAGAGAGAGAGAGAGAGAGAGAGAGAGAGAGAGAGAGAGAGAGAGAGAGACGAGAGAGAGAGAGAGGAGAGAGGAATGGAGGACGATGAGAGAGAGAGAGAAGAGCACTATTTATCAACTCTCAAAGCGGTTGGTGAGAGAGAGAGAGAGAGAGAGAGAGAGAGAGAGAGAGAGAGAGAGAGAGAGAGAGTGCGCTGCCGGTCTCTGAGTGGATTGAACCATATTTGCGTTGGCACGGCGACCAAGGGCACGGCGGTATCCCATAATCAGAACGATATACATGCGGCCACCCGCCTGTCCGTCAAAACATGCTTCCCGCCTCCTGGAATGTTCCTCATTACAGAGGAGAGGAGGCGGGACCTAAACCCTCTGACCTCTGACCCCTGAAGCAGCCGCTGATGTTGGGGGCAAAAGTATGTTTGTGTGTGTGTGTGTGTGTGTGTGTGTGTGTGTGTGTGTGTGTGTGTGTGTGTGTGTGTGTGTGTGTGTGTGTGTGTGTGTGTGTGTGTGTGCATGGTGTGAATTGATACACACACACACACACACACACACACACACACACACACACACACACACACACACACACACACACACACACACACACACACACACACACACACACACACATTCCTGGACAGTAATGCGGTCTTAATGGTGGGGGATTTCTGACCTGTAACGGCCAATCATAAAACAGACCGGTCTGATTAGCCGAGTCTGTCCCCTGACTGACCAATCACACGACAGACATGACGAGGATAAGTCAGTTCTCAGGTACGATGTGTGAATGTACACATGAGTAGTTTGAGGATGAATCGAGAGGCTCAGTTATGTTTAAGTCACGTACTGTCTCTCCTCTCAGTAAGCGTCAGAATGTCTCTTTCACGGAGAGACAGTCTGATGGAGACAGACATTACAGCCCTCCTCCTTGACCTCTCTCTTTAACTCTCTCTCTCTCTCTCTCTCTCTCTCTCTCTCTCTCTCTCTTCTCTCTCCTCTCTCTCTCCTCTCCTCTCTATCTCTTCTCTCTCTCTCTCTCTCTCTCTCTCTCTTTACCACATCATCCTTCCAGACGTCAAGTCTTAAGTGGAATCTTTCACCATAATGGCACACACACACACACACACACACACACACACACACACACACACACACACACACACACACACACACACACACACACACACACACACACACACACACACACACACACACACACACACACACACACACACACATACATATGCACCCTCTCACTCACACACTCCAGTCACTCACACTCACACACACACACACACACACACACACACACACACACACACACACACACACACACACACACACACACACACACACACACACACACACACACACACACACACACACACACACACAGACACACACTGGGCTAATAGTGTTGTTTCAGTGTGTGTTGCGGTTCCAGTGGGTTTTTGGCCACCGAGAAAATTGTACTCCCTCTCTCTCCCTATCTCTCTTTCTCTATCCCCCTAGCTCTCTCTATCAATTGCTCTCTTTCTCTCTCTCTCTCTCGCTCTCCATATCTAATATCTCTTTATCTCTCTCTCTATCACTCTATCTCCATATCTAATATCTCCTTATCTCTCTCTTTCTCTCTCTCTATCTCTAACTCTATCTCTATCTCTCTTTCTAACTTGGTGTCCATCACCTCTGATAACGGCCTTTCTGTCATGTCCCCTGGAGGGTCTCGATGGTGGAGATAGGACCACACACACGGACACACTCACTCACACAAACGCACACACACGCCCACACAAAAACACACATCCAACATTCTTTAACCATACACTCTTGGAACAGCCATTTGTTTAGTGATTATTGTCTTATTATTGTGTGTGTGTGTGTGTGTGTGTGTGTGTGTGTGTGTGTGTGTGTGCGTGTGTGCGTGTGTGTGTGTGTGTGTGTGCGTGTGTGCATGTGTGTGTGTTGTGTGTGTGTGTCAGGGTGTGTTTGTTAATGTCTGGGTGTGTTTGAGATCATGTACGCTGTAAGGTTATCCCAGGGTTATCTGGCACCAGTGTTCTCCGGGCCGGTAACCAGAAGGTGGGTGGTTCGATCCCCTGCTTCACCCAGACGCCTCACCCGGACTGCTCACGATGAGCTGGCTGTCGCCTTGCATGGCTGACACCGCCGTTGGTGTGTGAATGTGTGTGTGTATGAATGGGTGAATGCATCCATTTACCATTCTCCTGATCTCCGTGTTGAGTGTCTACCTGCCAGCCGCAGGGAGCGTGCGCATGATGAGGTAATGCATGTGCACGTGAGAGTGCAAAGGATCTATTCAACCTCTCTCTTTCTCTCTTTCACTCTCAATAGCTCTTGCTCTACTTCGTTCTATCTAATCTAACTCTCTCTCTCTCTCTCTCTCTCTCTCTCTCTCTCTCTCTCTCTCTCTCTCTCTCTCTCTCTCTCTCTCTCTCTCTCTCTCTCTCTCTCTCTCTCTCTCTCTCTCTCGCTCTCTTTTGCTCTACCTTTCTCTCTCCCCCTCTCAATTCAATTATATTAAATTCTAAGTGCTTTATTGGCATGGGAAACATACATTTAAGTTGGCAAAGCACAAAAAACTATTTCGATTTTGTATTTCTTGATCTATCGTGTGTGTGCGTGTGCGTGTCTCTCTGTGTGTGTCTGTCTGTGTGTGTGTGTGTGTGTGTGTGTGTGTGTGTGTGTGTGTGTGTGTCTGTGTGTCTGTGTGTCTGTGGGTGTGTGTGTCTCCCAGTCTCTAAGACCTGTTACTATGTAGGGCAGGTTCTGGCTGCCAGGGCTGCTGGTTCCATTCCTGACTCCCATCTTAACATGTTGAGCAACACATACAATCCCAGTATATAGACCAGTAGCAGAACCAGTAACAGTAGAGGTACCAGTAGAGGTACCAGTCGAGATACCAGTAGAGGTACCAGTGTATCTCTAACAGTAGAGGTACCAGTAGAGGTACCAGTATCTCTACCAGTCGAGATACCAGTAGAGGTACCAGTGTATCTCTAACAGTAGAGGTACCAGTAGAGGTACCAGTATGTCTCTAACAGTAGAGGTACCAGTATATCTCTAACAGTAGAGGTACCAGTAGAGGTACCAGTATGTCTCTAACAGTAGAGGTACCAGTATATCTCTACCAGTAAAAGTACCAGTTAAGGTACCAGTGTATCTCTACCAGTAGTGGTAGCAGTAAAGGGTACCAGTATATCTCTACCAATAGAGGTATCAGTATATCTCTACCAGTAGAGGTACCAGTATATATCTTACAGTCGAGGTACCAGTATATCTCTAACAATAGAGGTACCAGTAGAGGTACCACTCTGTCTCTAACAGTAGAGGTAACAGTATATCTCTACCAGTAGAGGTATCAGTATATCTCTAACAGTAGAGGTACCAGTATATCTCTACCAGTAAAGCTACCAGTTAAGGTACCAGTGTGTGTCCACCAGTAGTTGGGGAGGTTGAGCAGCAGGATTCGTGGACTCAGCAGTAATCAGACTGGAGACTTTATCAAGTCCAGCTGTGAAACCAGAGAGTCCATCGCTCTGTTTCCGAGGGGAAAGTGAGGAGGAGGAGGAGGAGGAGGAGGAGGAGCAGGAGGAGGAGCAGGGTGGGGGGAGAAAGAGTGTGGTGAATGGGAGGAGAGGAGGAGGAGGAGGGTGGAGGGAGGAAGAGTGTGGTGAATGGGAGGAGAGGAGGAATGCTGGGCTGGTAAATAGGATTGTTTTACGCTGGTTTGACCCACAGGAATGGAAGCCAGCGGGCCAGAAGGAGAGAGCGCTTCTAATGTATTTATTTGATTGTGGTGAGGTGAGGAACGCATGGTCAGGGGGGAGGGAGGGAGAGGGGGATGGAGGGAGGGAGAGAAAAGGGAAAGCTGTGGTGAGGGACATGGGCCTAAATGATGATGAGGGAGTTTACATTCTCCACCTCCTCCTTTTCCTCCTCTTCCTCTTGCTCCTCTTTCTCTCTCCCTCTCTCTCTCTCTCTCTCTCTCTCTCTCTCTCTCCCTCTCTCTCTCTCTCTCTCTCTCTCTCTCTCTCTCTCTCTCTCTCTCTCTCTCTCTCTCTCTCTCTCTCTCTCTCTCTCTCTCTCTCTCTCTCTCTCTCGCTCTCTCTCTCTCTCTCTCTTTTCATTCTTTCCAGATAATTACCCAAATGTTCATTAACTTCTTGTCGATCAAACCGTCTCCTTTAGGGGATGTTGTGCATGACTCGCTGAGGCAGTGACTGAGCTTGTGAATGGGTGAATGAAGCTCTGTGCTTTCTAACATGTTCTGATTGGTTGGAGCAGAGCACATAGGTCTATTGTTAACATGCAGCCCTCGGCCTGCGTGTATGCGTGTGTGTTAACACACGTTAGTGTAAATGCGTGTTAACACACGCACACACACAAGCGTGTTAACACACATGCGTGTATGTGTGTGTTAATACGGTGTGTGTGTGCGTGTGTGAACACGCATTGTGTGTGTGTTAACGCGCATGTTAACGCATGTGTGTGTGTTAACACGCGTATTTGTGTGCATTCGATGCTCTCTTGAGTTTTGTTTATATCAGGAATTGCAGAGAAAGACATTTTTTAAATTCCTGCCAAAGTACCTTCCTCAACACATTTGCACACACATGCAACGCGCACACACACACACACACATGCAAACACACACACGCACTCACGCACGCACACACACCCACACACACACACACGCGCAACAGTAGTGTACCACACACACACAAGCACGCGTGCGCCTACCCCACATACACACACGTGCACACACATGCACACACATACACAAGCGTATGAACCACACGCACATCTACAAACACACGCAAACACACACACAAACACACATCACAATGTATGAACCACACGCACATCTACAAACACACACACACACACACACACACACACACACACTACACACACACACACACACACACACACACACACACACACACACACACACACATATCTGTGTTCTCTTTGTTTGTGCAAAAAAAATGTATAATTGTAGATTGAGTTAGTTATCGGAGTAGGCTGAGTTAGTTATACTAGTTACTAGTATGTGGGGAGGAACATGAGGAGAGAGGGGAAGTAGTTGAGGGAGAAATAGGGAGGAGGTGGGGGAAGAGAGAGCAGAAATAGGGAGGAGGTGGGGGAAGAGAGAGCAGAAATACGGGAGGGAGGGAGGGAGGGAGACAAGGCTGTGCTTGTTGTGGGCTGTTCTGCAGAGCTGCAGCACTCAAAGGTTGACGAGAGAGAGAGAG
>OLKM01000267.1:43959-46459 GCA_900291075.1 Melanogrammus aeglefinus | reverse complement strand
AGACAGAGACCAGAGGGTCTGTTCCTCCGCAACGTCTGGACCGCTCTCAGCCCGGGGTCAGGACTGGACAGGAAGTGGACCGTGACTGGACAGGAAGTGGACCATGCCCGTGGTGGGCGTGGCATCTAAGCTCCGCCCCCCCTCCTCGGCGGGCCCCAAGCCGGTCCACACGGCGCTGCCTATCCCCCACGCCTCCCGGACACAGGGCCCCGCCCACTCAGGCCACGCCCCCTCCCCACGCCGCGCGGCCGGGGGCGTGTCTACAGGGGACCCCCCGCTGGGCGTGGCCTGCCAGCTGTCAATGAAGTCCGAGTTTGTGTCCGAGGGAGAGAGGAGGGGCCTAGGGGGGCGGAGCCAGGAAGAGACGGACCAGAGAACCAAAATATGCAAGGTCGGTGTGTGTATGTGTGTCAGTGTGTGTGTGTGTGTGTGTGTGTGTGTGTGTGTGTGTGTGTGTGTGTGTGTGTGTGTGTGTGTGTGTGTGTGTGTGTGTGTGTGTGTGTGTGTGTGTGTGTGTCTGTGATTGAGGTGTAGCTGCGTCAGATGATGTAAAATAAGCAGTGGACCAGTTCCTGGCATCTACCTGACACGGGGCATGCTGGGTAATAAACCAATGCTATGACCAAGAGGAAGCCATCACCACTCAGAGGGCATTTGTGTGTGTGTGTGAGTGAGTTTGCGGTTCATAGTAAACACTGTCCTACTCATACCTTATTTTTCTCTCCCTCTCTGACTCACTGACACACACACACACACATACACACACACATTCACAATCACACTCACTCACACACACACACACACACACATTCTCACACACACACACACACACACACACACACACACACACACACACACACACACACACACACACACACACACACACACACACACACACACACACACACACACACACACACACACACACACACACACACACACTTTCAAACTCACACTCACACACACTCATTGACTTCCTTTGGTGTTTTGTGCAGAATGGTTTGAGGGGTTGAGTAAGAGGTAAAGCGAGGGGCTGGAAGGAGAGAGAGTAGAACAGTGAGAGGTAGAGAGAGAGAAGGTCGAGGGAGGGAGTTGTTCTTAAAGCGGAAAGCGGCTTTCAAGTGTCCCGCCAAAACACCCTGAGTACCTCCTGTACCGGGCTGCCAGAGCCTCCTCCTTCACCTCCTTCACCTCCTCCTCCTCCTCCTCTCCTCCTCCTACCTCCTCCTCCTCCTCCTCCCTCTCCTCCTCCTCCTCCTCCTCTCTCCTCCTCCTCCTCCTCTCTCCGTCTCTCCCTTCCTCCTCTCTCCTCCTCCTCTCTCCTCCTCCACCTCCTCCTCCTCTCTCCTCCTCCAACTCCTCCTCCTCCTCCTCCTCCTCCTTCACCTCCTCCTCCTCTCTCCTCCTCCTCCTCCTCTCTCCTCCTTCACCTCCTCCTCCTCCTCCTCCACCTCCGCCTCCTCTCTCCTCCTTTACCTCCCCTCCTCTCCTCACCTCCTTCACCTTTCTCCTCTCTCCTCCTCACCACTTTCTCTCCTCCTCTCCTCCCTGTGTGTTTTTCTGTGACTTCAGGGCTGGAAACTGTCTGTAGGAAACTTCAAAGACACACAGCTTGTGTGCGTGTGTGTGTGTTTGTGTGTGTGTGTGTGTGTGTGTGTGTGTGTGTGTGTGTGTGTGTGTGTGTGTGTGTGTGTGTGCGCTCGCGTGTGTTTGTGTGTGTATGTGTGTGTGTGTGCATGCATGGCGAGGTACTGCTAGCCATTATATACCAGCAGTGTGTGTTGACCTCTGAACTCTGTAGTCATGATTCCACTTGAATTAATATCAAGCATTTGGCACGTGTATGTGTGTAAAGTGCTGTGAATATATGTGTGTGTGTGTGTGTGTGTGTGTGTGTGTGTGTGTGTGTGTGTGTGTGTGTGTGTGTGTGTGTGTGTGTGTGTGTGTGTGTGTGTGTGTGTGTGTGTGTGTGTGTGTGGTGTTTCTGTGTATCGGTGTGTGGTTGTGTTATCACCAAGCAAGCCTCAAGAAATACTTGAGCTGTTAACTGTCAATTTCTCAGCATATCCCAGGTTCTGTGGTTTGATCCCCACCGTCTGAATCATCTGTAGGCCTCCTAGAGTCAGGTGACCCCTGACCCCTACCTCCTCCTAGAGCCAGATGACCCCTGACCCCTACCTGTAGTTATAAAGCACCTCACATGTGTGGCCCGATCTATCTGTTTCTAAGTAGGTATCTAACTGTGTACGTCTACTTCTGCTTAAAGACTACATTGTAATCGTTCCAGTGAGCAAGTTGATTGTCTGTCCCTCGGTAGGGTCACCTGTGGTCATATGACATGGGTCGAGTGACCTGCTGCATTCCTGTGGTCCCTGCTTACTGTCCATTAGACAATTAGCACGCTAGCGGTGGGTTCAGTTATTCTTTCACGCTCTCTCAGTCTCTCACTTTCTCTGTCTGTCTGTCTGTCTGTCTCTCTCTCTCTCTCTCTCTCTCTCTC
>OLKM01000267.1:37500-40000 GCA_900291075.1 Melanogrammus aeglefinus | reverse complement strand
GAGACAGAGTGAGAGACAGAGAAGGAGGGAGAGAAACAGTAGCCTTGAAAAGTAATTATGAAAGCAAGGAAGACGGCTTAGAGTTTCATTCATGATTTTACTGAACAGACAAGCGTTTAAAACAAGCCTGTTTAGATGGTCTAGGTCTACAGGCTCCCGGTCTCTAGTGGGTCTAGTCTCCAGTGGCTCTCAGTCTCTAGTGGGTCTAGTCTCTACTGGGTCTATGTGTCTAGTGGGTCTAGTCTCAGTCTCTAGTGGGTCCAGGCTGATGGTCCCGATCTTAGTGGGTCCTGCTGGTCCTGGTCCTGGTCCTGATGCTGGTCCTGATGCTGGTCCTGATGCTGGTCCTGGTCCTGGTCCTGGTCCTGGTCCTGGTCCTGGTCCTGGTCCTGGTGCTGGTCCTGGTCCTGGTGCTGGTGCTGGTGCTGGTCCTGGTGCTGGTGCTGGTCCTGGTCCTGGTCCTGGTCCTGGTCCTGGTCCTGGTGCTGGTCCTGGTGCTGGTGCTGGTGCTGGTCCTGGTCCTGGTCCTGGTCCTGGTCCTGGTCCTGGTCCTGGTCCTGGTCCTGGTCCTGGTCCTGGTCCTGGTCCTGGTCCTGGTCCTAACGTTCTGGTGACCCAGTGGGCTGGAGGCTCTATCTTGGAAGCTTCAAGGTTTGTTATCTCATAAAGGCCTGATGGAGCTTTATGGGTTTTACACAGTCTGTAAGAACCTCAGTTTGAAGGTAGGTGTAAGTGTGTGTGTGTGTGTGTGTGTGTGTGTGTGTGTGTGTGTGTGTGTGTGTGTGTGTGTGTGTGTGTGTGTGTGTGTGTGTGTGTGTGTGTGTGTGTGGTGCGTGTGTGTGTGGTGTGTGTGTGTGATGTGTGTGTGTGTGTGCGTGCGTGCGCGTGCGTGCTGTGCTGTGGTGTAGTACGTGTTAATGGGTTTTTCGTGGGTGTGTGTGTATACATGTGTATTCAGGTTTTCCGAATTTCCCATCAGGGTAGCACTTGGCACTGAAAGGTTATAACATTTTAACAACCCAGGTGTTCACACCACACACACACACACACACACACACACACACACACACACACACACACACACACACACACACACACACACACACACACACACACACACACACACACACACACACATTCAAGCCGAGCCACACTAGCCAGCGTCCTCTGCCTGTGGGCAAGGCAGTGGCTAGCATATGTTTGACGTTGCCTTTGTTTGGTCGGAGCTCTGTTCCTCGGATGACCTCATGGCTGCCCTCATGGCTCCTGGGTCTACCTGAGTGAGGTCACCGCCAAGGGGACACGTGTCTAGCGATGAACCGTTACCATGAGAACAGCCCAGAGTCTGTATCCCAGCAGAGCCGTGGCTGAGGGCCTGGATGGGGAGGGGCTGAGTGTCTAGACGGTGGGTCACAAAGGCCGGCCTGAAGGAAGCCTAGGCTGAGAGACAGGGTCCCCGCCCTCCACATGGGGAGAGGAGAGCCTCTGGCCGGCCTCCAGCCTCCCTCCACCCCTCCAGGGTGCTGTCAGCGGGACGATGAGCTCCATAGACTTAGGAAGCCGTCCGCGCCTCCACATGGGGAGAGGAGAGCCTCTGGCCGGCCTCCAGCCTCCCTCCACCCCTCCAGGGTGCTGTCAGCGGGACGATGAGCTCCATGACTTAGGAGCCGTCGGCGTGTGTGATGGTTGGATCTGGTCAGTTTGTGTTGACGCTGCAGAGTGGAGAGAGAGAGGGGAGGACATGGGGATCAGCCTGGACCAGACGGAGGTCGTCCCGACCTGAGACGCTCTCCTCCCTGCGCCACCGCAGAGGCTCCTCCTGATGTATGGCGTTGCCATGGCGCCCGAAACATCCCTAAATACTCCATCAATCGAAGGAGGAAAACACACATATAATTAGTGAGGAGTTAGAATGTTTCGCGGTCGGCGTCTGAGTGCACTTTTAGGAATTACTGGTCATCATCTTGTGTGTTTGTGGGGCTTGTGTGTGTGTTTGTGTGTGTTCGTAGGGGCATGTGTTTGTGTGTGAGTATGTGTGTTTGTGTGAGTGTTTTTATATGTTTCTGTGTGTGTGTGTGTGTGTGTGTGTGTGTGTGTGTGTGTGTGTGTGTGTGTGTGTGTGTGTGTGTGTGTGTGTGTGTGTGTGTGTGTGTGTGTGTGTGTGTGTGTGTGTGTGTGTTTTTGTGTGTGTATGTGTGTGTGTGTGTATTTGCGCTGATGGACTAGGCTACGTGTCTCTCCTCTTGGTACTTGTGCGGCTGTAGCTAGATGACCCCTGACCCCTACCTGTAGGCCTCCTAGAGCCAGATGACCCCTGACCACTACCTGTAGGCCTCCTAGAGCCAGATGACCCCTGACCCCTACCTGTAGGCCTCCTAGAGCCAGATGACCCCTGACCCCCCTACCTGCTCCTTCACGTGGATCTAAACCCATGAGTGTCTCTGAACCACAGCGTCTAGTAGAGATCAGAGAGTGGTGGGTCTGGATCCCAGCCCGGTGT
>OLKM01000267.1:27500-32500 GCA_900291075.1 Melanogrammus aeglefinus | reverse complement strand
GTGATGGAGTTCAGATCCATCCATCATTTAGGTTTAATTCTGGAGTGCTCTTCGTGATTAACAGCACTACAAAGTCCCTCCCAGGGGACCACCGCAGCAGTGAAATAGCAGTTTACACGCTAAGTGATTGAAGTAAATGTTAAACGTTGTTGTTGCTGCCAGAGGCACACGCTGTAGAGGAGCAACATTCCCTCTGTAGTCTCTTTACAATCGGGGGTCTTATCTCTCTGTCATCTGTCTTTCCCAGCAGACAAACACACCAACACACACACCCACCTGCACACAAACACATACACACACCTGCAAATACACACACACACACACACCTGCAAATACACACACACACACACACACACACACACACACACACACACACACACACACACACACACACACACACACACACACACACACACACACACACACACACACACACACACACACACACAATCAAACCAACACACACAGACACTTACACATCTGGATTCAGATAGTGTTGTGTGTTCGCTGTTTCATTCTACTTCATGGGAACACACACTCTGTGCACCTCCTTCCTTGGTCTCCCTCGTTCTCCTCATTCAGACGAATCTGAACAGTCATTCATCTTCTTTCCTCCAAAGCGCTCAGAGTCCAGCGCTCTGGTCGGTTGCCGTGGTGACGTGTGGCTCTCTGCCTCTCAGGGCCAAACAGAGAGGACCTAAACAACAACAACCACATACCTCTGAAGTATTGACATAGGTCAGCCATCTTGGTTCCACCTTGGCTCTAAACTAGCTGGTGGGGGTAAAGTGAAACCCAGCTAGCGTTTAGCCAAGACAGCGTTTTGCAGTTACAAGCAGATGATCATATGGTTAACCGACACGCTGAATACTCCTAGCAATACGTTTTTTTTAGCGTTTTCCCCTCAGTCCAGCTGCTCGATTAATTTGAGGGCTCCAGCTTCTGATGAACCGTGTGTTCTGGATTAAACGAAGCGTAATGAAAAGGCTAGCCAGCATAATATGTGTTATTAACTGTTGTTGTCAAGGACTCTATCCTGGGGAAGATGAGACGTGAAACCGACTCCTGACCCCCTGTGGTCACTAAACAGCCCATGGCTCATTGCAGAAGTTAGAGAGCAGAACCGGCGTCCTGGCTCTGTACCTCCATTACCACCGTACCTCTGTCCACCCCCCCCCCCCCCCCCCCCCCACACACTCCTTCCCTCTCCCCTGGGGCAGCCAGTGTGTGGGTAGCGGGTGTCACCCAGGTCGGGGCTCCTCCCCGGTAGTGGACCAGGTATGATGTCCTCTAAAATCATGTGAGTGAGCGCCTTGAAATTCAGTGTTATTGTTATCATTGTTACTATTAGTTAGGGCCTAGTCCCTGGTTCCCTGTCACAGCTAGCTATGAGCCGGTATGCTATCTTTGACAGCTAGCTAGGAGCTGTTGGGCTATCTGTGAAAGCTAGCAATGAGCTGACGCTTTCCATGACAGCTAGCTAGAGGCTGTCGCCCTGACTCACGGTAGCCCCTCACATTCTAAGTTGCGTGGTGACTAATACTTTTGGGAAGTGAATAGTGAGTCACTCTCTGTTCATCTTCTAGTGTCTCCTGGTTGGAATCACATCTGGAATAACCACCAACATCTGGGAGAGATCCAACATCTGGCAGACATGAAGGGGTTCACCTGATACGGATCTGGAGCACTTTCCCTGTGTGTGTGTGTGTGTGTGTTGTGTGTGTGTGTGTGTGTGTATGTGTGTGTGTGTGTGTGTGTGTGTGTGTGTGTGGTGTGTGTGTGTGTGTGTGTGTGTGTGTGTCTGTGCGTGTGTCCGAGTGCGTGTGCGTGTGTGTGATACAAACACAACAAAAATCGAATGAATAAGTGGGGGTGTTGAAGTCCCCTTAAACTGGCGAGCGAAAGTGTTTGTCAGTGTGTTTAACTGTGTGCGTGCGTGCATGCTTGTGTGTGTGTGTGTGTGTGTGTGTGTGTGTGTGTGTGTGTGTGTGTGTGTGTGTGTGTGTGTGTGTGTGTGTGTGTGTGTGTGTGTGTGTGTGTGCTCGCAGTGCTCGGTAAGCCTCTCCTCAGTGTGATAACCCATGCTGGTCTCGCCGTACGGCCGGTCGGGCTAATGACACGGTGTGTGTTTGTGTTTCCTGGTGTATTTGTGTGCGCCGGCGGCGGCGGCCGACGCAGGGTTTCCATCAGACTAATTAGACGACTCCACGACCCCAGGAATAGACAGCCGCTACACAGGAGCCTCGGTGATGCTAGCTAAGACCGCCGCCGGCCGGCCGCGCGTCGGTCGCTAAACACAGGTCGGCAGCGAGGAGTGCCGCCGCCGCCGCGAGCTAGCCCGCTAGCCCTCAGGAAGCGCTCCGGCTCCTTAGCTAGCGCAACGGCTAATTAGCCTCAGCGGCGTCCTTTGAGGTCGCAGAGGCTTCCAGCTGAAGTATGCGGCGGCCGTGGCGGTCAGAACACCTCCCCCGGGACTCAGGTGGTTCTGTTAGCTTTGGCAGGAGCCCGCCGCCGCCAGACCTGGAACAACCCTCGCCTTCTGCTGGCCTTAAACGACCACTGCACCACAGAAGTGTCCTTGAATTAAGTTTTGTGTGTTTGTGTGAGAATGTGTTTTCTAGCCCTCTCGCTCGCTCGCTCGCTCTCTCTCTCTCTCTCTCTCTCTCTCTCTCTCTCTCTCTCTCTCTCTCTCTCTCTCTCTCTCTCTCTCTCTCTCTCTCTTCTCTCTCTCTCTCTCTCTCTCTCTCCCTCTCTCTCTCTCTCTCTCTCTCTCTCTCTCTCTCTCTCTCTCTCTCTCTCTCTCTCTCTCTCTCTCTCTCTCTCTCTCTCTCTCTCTCTCTCTCTCTCTCTCTCTCTCTCTCTCTCTCTCTCTCTCTCTCTCTCTCCCTCTTTACTCTCCCTCTCTCCCTCTCTCTCCCTCTCTCCCCCCTGAGTGGTACTGTGAGCCATGTCCAGACTCCTACCGGCCGATCATCTCCTGTCCTGCTCGGCTCCTCTGAGTGGAGGAAAGCGTGACTTGAAGGATTCTTTGGCTCTGGACCTGGGTCCTCTCCTAGGGGTCCCCTCCGCTAGGGTCTGGACGAGGCCACTGTCCTGTCGGGGGTCAATTCTTGGGGTGTAGGACTGGAACATTATCTGGAGGTATAGGGGTTCAGGAATGGCCCATGTTCTAGAGGTATTGAGGTGTAGGAATGTTCCATTACATGGAGCTACGGGGGTGTTTTAGACTCCCGATCGCTCCAGTGAATCTTGGTGGAGTTCATCTTCTTCTTAATTACTTTGAGGACTCAGCGGGAGTCGAAAGCTCTGCCAAGATCAGCTTATAATGGAGAGGAGAGACACACACACAAACACACACTTGCACACACACACACACACACACACACACACACACACACACACACACACACACACACACACACACACACACACATGCAAGTGCACACGCACACAAACACACACACACAAACACACACAGCCACACGCACACACACACACACGCACAGAAGCACACATACATACAGACAGAAGCACACACACACACACACACACCCTGCAGCAGTCTGATAATAGGTTTCAGTGTGTTAGCCTGCTCAGCTCCCTGATTTAAATTAGACACTCTATTAAACTAATGCGGACAGCGCCTGATTGGCTGAGCTTTGAAAGTCTTCATCAACCAGTCAAAGATCTTGGCTTTGTGACAGGAAGGCCCAATCCCATTTCTTTGCTCACTGTCTCAACCCTACATCTCAACCCTAACCCTACCCTTACCCTCATTGCTCATGCTCATTGCTACCCCTAACCGATCCCCTACCAAATGGGACAACCCTACCCTGTGACGTCATCAAACCTGGGAAGATCTGGATATCATACGACATGAGCCCGGCAGCTCCCCGGCCGTGGACCGGGGTCGGGCGGCCCAGGGTCGGGGAGCTGCCGGGCTCATGTCGTATGATATCCAGATCTTCCGAGAGTCCGTTCTACAGCCCTAACACATTACCCCATAAACATGCAATGAAATGGGCGAAATGGGACATGAAAATAGGGCAAGTGTTGACATGGAACTATCCATGTTGCGGAGATCGCGAGCTAATTCGCTAACTAGCGATTAGTGCATGACAATTCAACCCGCGGTGGTTATGTATCTGGTTATAACGAATGTCTATAATGCATTGAAACTACATTTCGATAAATATAACATAAGGCCTACTTATATAATATTACTAATATAATATAATATATTAGTATATTTTTCACCTGGAGTCACTAGAACATGGAAGATCTGGATATCATACGACATGAGCCCGGCAGCTCCCCGACCGTGGACCGGGGTCGGGCGGCCCAGGGTCGGGGAGCTGCCCCGGGCTCATGTCGTATGATATCCAGATCTTCCGAGAGTCCGCGGCCGGGCTGCAGAGTATAATTAATAAAATAATTATAGTTTATTACAGAAGAAAACACTTAAATTTGTGTTTTTTCAAATTCCTGTCGCATCTTTTTCGCCCTCCATCTCTTGTCTAGGATATTTCTTGATTTTCAGTTTTCTTTCGCAAGGTATTGTGGGAGCAAGTCACAACTGAAGCGCTTTGAGGGAGCCCATCGAAAATCTCAATTTTGAGGGGATGTTAGCCCTCCCCCTTACCCCTTAAGCTACCTTTAAACTGGTATTGGGACATGGCTCCACGGCGCGTGAACGCGCAACAGCGAGGGCTAGGGCTGAGATTTTCCTTTGAGCAAAGAAATGGGATTGGACCGAAGTCTTCTTGTGAAGGGGTGAATTCACTGATAGGCGCTAATGCTATCAGCCCAGGATGACGAGGCAGTCAACATAACTTTATTTGCAGTGAGTTTTATCACACTTACAGATTCCCTGCTTTGGAGGGTACTGCAAAAGACTCAAGACTCACCTGTTTAGAGTTCACCTGGACTCTGTATAGCCTCCCCCTCTTACCCCCCCACCCCCACACACACACACACATCTTATGCACTTATTGTGTGTT
>OLKM01000267.1:15000-17500 GCA_900291075.1 Melanogrammus aeglefinus | reverse complement strand
AGATGTTTAACGTGATTTCAGTTTGCTGCTCTCAGTGTCTTGAACGTATTAAGGAGATTGAGGAGATTTCAGGGTGACGATTTCAGGGTGACGATTGAGGATGTGATAATGTTTGGTTTCAGGTCTGGTTTGTCTTCTGGAAACAGATGTGTTGGTGTTTTTGGAACTCTGACCCCCCTCATAAACCTCGCCGTGCTCCCAGACCCCGGGAGGCAAAGCAAATGGTGAAATGCTTTGAGGCGTCTTGTGTTCAGGCGAACTAAGCTTGAAGCATTAAGAACCTTCTTCATCCAAACTCCACCACCACCCAAACCTCTTCATGATGGTGCGGTCTCTTGTCCCTTGGGAACGGAACAGAACCTCCTCTCCTCTGGGAACCCCCTATCCCAGCAGGACCACTCTCCTCCTCCTCCCCTCCCTCTCTCCCCTCTCCTCCCCTCCCCTCTCCTCCCCTCCCCTCTCCTCCCCTCCCCTCTCCTCTCTCTCTCTCCTCTCCTCTCCTCTCATCTCCTGTCCTCCTCCCTCTCCTCCTCTCTTCTCCTCTCCTCTCCTCTCCTCTCCTCTCCCTCTCCTCTCCTCTCCTCTCCTCTCCTCTCCTCTCTCTCTCTCTCCTCTCCTCTCCTCTCCTCTCCTCTCCTCTCCTCTCTCCTCTCCTCTCCTCTCCTGTCCTCCTCCCTCTCCTCCTCTCTCCTCTCCTGTCCTCCTTCTCTCCTCCTCTCTCCTCTCCTCCTCTCTCCTCTTCTCCTCTCCTCTCCTCTCCTCCTCTCCTCCCCCCCCCCCTCCTTCAGTGCTGGGTTGGAAAACTAAACGCTGCGGTTCTTTAGTGGATTCCTCCCCACTGCTCCCTAACCATCAGTTAGTATCGGCCAGGACACTGCGGCGGCGTCTTCATCACCGCATCACTGCCTCAGTCTTCATCTTCATCGCTGCCTCAGTCTTCATCTTCATCAACACCTCAGTCTTCATCAACGCCTTCAGTCTTCATCACCGGTCTTCGTCTTCATCTTCATCACCGCCTCAGTCTTTATCTTCATCACTGCCTCAGTCTTCATCTTCATCAACACCTCAGTCTTCATCACCGCCTCAGTCCTCATCACCGGTCTCAGTCTTCATCTACATCACCGCCTCAGTCTTCATCTTCATCAGCGCCTCAGTTTTTATCTTCATCAGCGCCTCAGTCTTCATCAACACCTCAGTCTTCATCACTGGTCTTAGTCTTCATCTTCGTCACCGCCTCAGTCTTCATCTTCATCACTGCCGCAGTCTTCATCTTCATCAACGACTCAGTCTTCATCACCGCCTCAGTCTTCATCACCGGTCTTAGTCTTCATCTTCATCACCGCCTCAGTCTTCATCTTCATCACTGCCTCAGTCTTCATCTTCATCAACGACTCAGTCTTCATCACCGCCTCAGTCTTCATCACCGGTCTCAGTCTTCATCTTCATCACCGCCTCTCTCTTAATCTTCATCACTGCCTCAGTCTTCATCTTCATCAACGACTCAGTCTTCATCACCGCCTCAGTCTTCATCACCGGTCTCAGTCTTCATCTTCATCACCGCCTCTCTCTTAATCTTCATCACCTCAATCTTCATCACAGTCTTCCTCATCGCTCCCAGCTGAACTCTTGCTAGCAACGGCTCTGGCCTGGAGGCTCTGACACGCTTTTAATTTGAAAAGCAGTCGTCGTCCTGCACTTCCTCCTTTAAAGGCGACAGACGCAGGCCTCTCACTTCAGACACGAGATGAACCGACTGTTTATTTGGTCTTCTCGGAATTGAGCTTTCCATCACACGCACACACACGCACACTCCAATTCACACGTACACACAGATGCACACACACACTGACACACTCTCAAACATTCACACACTTATACATGAGAACACACACACACAAACACACATACAGTACACACACACACACACACACACTCCCATTCACATATGCACACAAACAGGCAAAAAAATACACATACACGCACACCCACACACTCACAAACACACACACACACACACACACACACACACACACACACACACACACACACACACACACACACACACACACACACACACACACACACACACACACACACACACACACACACACACACACACACACACACAGAGGTATACACATGCAAATACACACTACTGCTAACACACATGCACACCCTGACACCAGCATACACACATGAACACACAAATATCGTCCCAAATGTACACACACATACACAGAAACAGACACACACACACACACTCCCAGAGTCTGTACAGCAGATGTTGAGGGCTCAGTGCCAGGTTATTTGAGACTGTAAATATTTGAGCGAGTAAATATTTGAGAGTGTAGAAGAATATGATGAAGATGGCCGTGGATAATGAGGATAAATCGGCCGGTGTCACAGACGTAGACTCTGATGTTCTGTAGCCACCAGACACCACCTCAGACCAGGAGAACACACTGCTTTGTGTTCTGGACCCAGACTGCTCTGTGTTCTA
>OLKM01000267.1:0-7500 GCA_900291075.1 Melanogrammus aeglefinus | reverse complement strand
TACGATCGAGTGTGTTTGTGTGTGTAGTGCAATGCCTGTGTGTGATGTGTGTGTATTGCAGTGTGTGTTTGTGTGTGTAGCGCAGGGTGTGTGTGTTTGTAAAGCAGGGTGTGTGTGGTGTGACCGCAGTGAGGTTCCGCATTGTGTAGGACGGATGTTAGCGTGCGTGTGTGTTTGATGTGATCTGGTAACGACCGCCTGCTACACATCTGGACACATGCTGGGATCCTACGCACACAAACACAACACAACCCGCATGTGCCCCGCTTTTCCAGAGTGTGTGAGTGTGTGTGTGTGTGTGTGTGTGTGTGTGTGTGTGTGTGTGTGTGTGTGTGTGTGTGTGTGTGTGTGTGTGTGTGTGTGTGTGTGTGTGTGTGTGTGTGTATGTGTGTGAGGAATGTGTGTGTGGGCGAATGTGTGCGATGCCGAACGTGTGAGACATTAATCAAAGCACTTCACTATTAACGTCAGATGTGAGTGTGATGAGACACGGTCTGTCAGCATTTAACTAAAGAAGACTTCATCGGTTCATCTGGTGGCTTTTGATTGAACGCACACACATACGCACACACACACATACACACTCACTCACTCACTCACTCACTCAAGAGAGAGAGAGAAAGAGAGAGAGAGAGAGAGATGAGGAGGTGAGTAGCGAGCCTCCTACTGTCTGAGAGAGAGAGACAGAGAGACAGAGAACAGAGAGCCAGACAGAGAGTCAGACAGACAGACAGACAGACTCTCTATCAGTGTAGTCTGGGTTTTATTTGAGTGGATGTGTGTGTGCATTTGTGTGTGGGTGTTTGTTTCAGAGTGTGCTTCATGTAGGAGTGTGTGGCAGTCATAAGAATACCAGTGTGTGTATATATATATATCTCTCTATATATATATAGAGGTATATAGATATAGAGATATAGATATATTTATAGTGGAGAGAACTTACTTCCCTCAGTGGAGGAACAAGACACGCAAGGCTAAATAAATCACTTAATATGCTCCTATTATATATATTATATATATATAGAGAGATTCTGGAGTTTAACGATGTGTACGCTCTGCCACTGAGGGCTCTTCACGCCTCATTTGCATATCACCGCCTCACTTCCTGTGGAAGTAAAAGCCCTCTGAGGTTAATCAGTCCCTCGCTCCGCGCTCTTATCACAGCGGTAAAGTTAACTGGCTGAGGAGACCCAGAGAGAGTGTCTCTATACATAGAGGTTTATTCTAGAGAGTCTAATCATCCTCCCTCACACGCCGTCGGAGAGCTCTTCTGAACGCTGGACTAAGCAGGCGAGGGACAGCCAGGTTCGTCAAGGTCACCGGCCAATCAGAGCTAAGCTCTGGGGCTGGTCACTGCTTCTCGCGGCTGCAGTCTTTGCGATTCTTCTATGTTTTACCGTCTAACTGGAGGACCTGGGATGTTATCATCCGCTCACTATTCACTGTTCAGTTCTGTTTTGTTCAGACATGAAGACTCTTGAACTAGAGCCAGGGGGACTCCAGAAACATGGAGGAGCAGGTGGGGGTCAAAGGTCATCTGGTTCTAGGCGGCCTTCATGGAGTCTGAACGGAGGGATTCTCATGGGAGGCTGCTACGACACACACAAGACTGGTGGAGCAGAGAGCTGTGTTCTCCTGGGGGTGGAGCAGAGAGCTGTGTTCTCCTCGGGGTGGAGCAGAGAGCTGTGTTCTCCTCGGGGGTGGAGCAGAGAGCTGTGCTCTCCTCGGGGTGGAGCAGAGAGCTGTGCTCTCCTCGGGGGTGGAGCAGAGAGCTGTGTTCTCCTCGGGGTGGAGCAGAGAGCTGTGCTCTCCTCGGGGGTGGAGCAGAGAGCTGTGCTCTCCTCGGGGGTGGAGCAGTGGGAGTGGGTTGTGTCATGTGGACACTCACCACCTCTTCTTTTGTTGTGGCCGTTGGGTTGGCCGAACCCAGTCCAGGACCACAGAGAGAGGAGAGGAGAAGTTTCACATGGTCTTTTTTTCCCCAGGGATCCAGGAGACCAAAGAATCACTTGTTTAGAGTTTGCCTAGACTAGGTTCACATGGTCTTTTTTTCCCCAGGGATCCAGGAGACCAAAGAATCACTTGTTTAGAGTTTGCCTAGACTCTGCATAGCCTCCTCCCTTCCCCCCCCACCCGCCGCACTTATTGTATGTTGTACATCCTGGTACTTACGGATGCACTTATTGCATGTTGTAGGTCCAGGCACTTAAAAATAGTGCTTAGCATCGTGTAGCGTTTTATCCTAGCTATGTTTGTTGTTTACGGGGAATGGGTTAACCTAGGGGTTGTTTCTGCTTGGAACTTGGTTCTATGAACATCCTTACTGTATCGAGGGCGATATATTGTTGTTTCTCTTTCTTCTGACAAATGTACTTATTGTTTTTCGCATCGGATAAAAGCGCCTGCTAAACGCCCTGAATTTAAATGCATATGTGGACCACCTGGTGATCGGCTCTGAAAGTGAAAGCATTTATCTGGAAACAGAAAGCGGGCCTGTTAACTGTTAGAGCTGGCTTGTGAACTGGTGACTAATCAACGCAAGTCTTCTGAGTGCCGCTCGTGAGTCAGTGCGGGGCAGGAAGTGGATGAGTTTATAGTTTATGAGGCTCCACTGTTTGGGTGGCGGTGATAAAATACACCCAGCATGCATCATGGCCAGTAAACAGCTGTAGATGTTGCTGGTAGTTAGTAGTAGTCGTTAGTAGATTTAGGGAGCAGTAGCAGCTGGTAGTTTGTAGTAGTAACTGGTTGTTAATAATAGTGTGCAGTAGTAGCTGGTAGTTAGTAGTAATTTGTAGTAGTAGCAGGGCTATGTATCAAGGTAAGCATTCTAATGAGCCAGAAGCATTTAACATGTACACCTCCTCCTCCTCCTCCTCCTCCTCCTCCTCCTCCTCCTCCTGGGTTGTCAGAGTTTCAGCCCAGCAGTGTTTATTGAGAGGAGAAGTTGCCCATGGGCACGCAGGAGCAGTTAGGGGAGCCATATGCTTAGTCTTCCTCTCAGCTTCTTATGCCAAACATCCCTCTCTCCCTATCGCTGTTTGTCTCTCTCCCTCTCTCTGTGTGTCTCTCTCCCATTCATCTCTCCCTTTCTCTGTTTGTCTCTCTCCCTCTCTGTGTGTCTCTCTCCCACTCCTCCCTCCCTCTCTGTTTGTCACTCTCCCTCTCTCTATTTGTCTCTCTGCCTCTCCCTTTGTAGCTCTGTCTCCAACTCCTCTCTCCCTCTCTCTGTTTGTATCTCTCCCTCTATCTGTTTGTCTCTCTATCACTCCTCTCCCCCTCTCTCTGTTTGTCTCTCTCCCTCTCTCTGTTTGTCTCTCTCCCTCTTTCTGTTTGTCTCTCTCCCACTCCTCTCTCCCTCTATTTTTTGTCTCTATCGCTCCTCTCTCTGCTTGTCTCTCTCCCTCTCTCTGTTTGTCTCCCTCCCACTCCTCTCTCAGTGTTGTAACAGCGGTCTTCTTCTCTCTGCAGCCTGGCGGCACGCTACGCTAGTCCTCCCGCTCACAGCGGGCTAGCGACACCACAGAAGAAGAACACGAGGTAAACAGTCTGACCACGGCTTATGGCGCCCTCTAGGGGGCCGTGGTGTTAAGGTGTTATTGATTTGTTGATGAATTTTGTCTAATTAGGTCATGCTAACTGAATCAGGCTAACTGTATCATCCTAATGTAATACTCTTGTCATTAGAAAAGAGCCCTCGTGTTCATACTGAAACACACAAGCCAACACACCCAACAAACATCAGTATGTGGCAGTTGTTGTCGGTTGGACAGTATTGGTTGCTAACTTTCGAAACATTAACATTTGCTGTTAACTTTCAAACCCTTAAAGTCTGTTAGGGCCTTAAAGGTCCCACAATCATCCCCGCATTATGTATTCTCCAACAGTGTGTCACACACCCTTACCATGTTTATATTATTTCAATTATATCTATTATATATATAATGTCTGTCTGTCTGTCCCGCTCTCTCTCTCTCTGTCTCTCTCTCTCTCTCTCTCTCTCTCTCCATCCCTCTCTCCCCCAGACTCCCAGGTCCGTCCCGGGGCCCGGCTGCTGGCAGCGTGGCCCCCAGGAGCCCAGCCTCTTCCAACCTCAACCGCCGCAGTCAGAGCTTCAACAGCATTGACAAGAGCAAGCCGCTGCAGTACGCTAGCGGCAACGACAGAGGTGGGTACCAGGTAGCTAGGTAGCTTTAAAGAGCTAGCCTCTGCGGTATGCTAGTGGTGAGGAAAGAGGTGGGTACCAGGTAGCTAGGTAGCTTACAGGAACTAGCCGCTATGGTATGCTAGCGGTGAGGTCAGAGGTGGGTACCAGGTAGCTAGGTAGCTTCAAGGAGCTAGCCGCTAAGGTATGCTAGCAGTGAGGTAGGATGCTAACAGAGATAGGAAGCTAACTGCAGTATGCTAGTGGTGATGACAGATGGTAGTGTTGATAGCTCTGATCACAGCTAAGGGAGCGCAATTGTATTTTGGCTGCAGTTCCGATCTCCAGCAATAGGGGGCAGCACCGCCCCAGGACGGAGGGGGCTGACGCTTTAACCAGTCTGATGATTCATGAGCTGATATTCATTTTTTTCACCTCCTCAACTCGCCCCTTAAACTGTCACACGAACTGTCCCTTTAAACGGTTGCCTATGATTAGTGGAGATAAAGAAGTACTTTTAATCCAGAGAAATTCTGTAAATCCCTTGAATTGTCTGTTAAACCAAATTTAGGTCAACATTTTTCCTCTTGCTCAGCAGTGTGGGTGATGAGTAGTAGTCATTTCTGTCTCTGGTTTTATTTTTGCTGCTTTCTCGTTTTCTAAACATGATCTTTCAGGAAAGTAACTGACCTATGGCTCAAAACTGCAGACTCACTGCTTGAAGCTTAGTGTGTGTGTGCGTGTGTGCGTGCGTGTGTGTCTTGGTGTGTGTGTGTGTGTGTGTGTGTGTGTGTGTGTGTGGCTGTGTTGTGGGGTGTGTGTGTGTGTGTGTGTGCTGTGTGTGTGTGTATGGTGTGTGTGTGTGTATGTGTGTGTGTGTGTGTGTGTGTGTGTGTGTGTGTGTGTGTGTGTGTGTGTGTGTGTGCAAGTGTGCATGCATTCTTGCGTGTTTGTGTGTGTGCGTTGTGTGTGTGTGTGTCCAGGGAGGTGACATTTTATTTCTTAGCTCAGTTTTGGAGGGGTGTTAGAGTTTCCATGGCAACTGCAAGTCATTCCGCAGTGCTAATGCTGGCAAAACACACACGCTATCGCACACACACACCCCCACATACACAATATTGTTAAATGTGTAGTTGTTTTATTAACCTAATCAGAGATGAAGATATGCAAATGAGGCGGCCAGCCAGATTGATGGAGAATTTAATAGTAAATAATGGAAGATTAACATCTCGCAATCTCTCTCTCTCTCTCTCTCTCTCTCTCTCTCTCTCTCTCTCTCTCTCTCTCTCTCTCTCTCTCTCTCTCTCTCTCTCTCTCTCTCTCTCTCTCTCTCTCTCTGTCTATCTCTCTCTCTCTCTCTCTCCCTCTCTGTCGTATGTCTCTCTCTCTCTCTCTCCCTCTCTGTCGTATGTCTCTCTCTCTCTCTGTCTTCTGTCTGTGTGTGTGTGTGTCTCTCTCTCTCTCTCTCTCTCTCTCTCTCTCTCTCTCTCTCTCTCTCTCTCTCTCTCTCTCTCTCTCTCTCTCTCTCTCTCTCTCTCTCTCTCTCTCTCCAGACTCAGTGAGAGCCGCCCCTGCGTCTGGCCCCCTGCTGGGTGGCGCCGGTGTATCACCCAGCAGCCCCGGCGGCCCGGCGCCCGCGGGCTCGGCCATCCCGTCCCTGTCGGCGGCGGTTGGGGGGGGGAAGTCGTGGAGGAGCAAGTCCATGAACCTGAAGCACAGCGCCACCTCCTCCCTGCTGGGGGGGCCCTCGCCCGGCCCCCCCCACCAGGCCAAGCCGGGTTCGGGGGTCCCAGGGTCGGGGGTCGCCCCGGGGTCCCAGGGTCGCTCCATGCTGGAGAAGTTCCGTCTGATCCACCCACGGGTGACGGGGGCGCGGGCCACGCCCAACATGGCCGACATGCCGCTGACGGAGGAGGACGACGGGGCGGAGGGCGGAGACGACCCCCCCGCCGCCTCCGTCAAATCCGCCTCCGTCGGCAAGACCCCCGCCGCGGGCCGGACCCCCGCCTCCTCCTCCTCCTCGCCCTCCAGCTCCTCCTCCTGCTCCTCCAAGGGCTCCGCCTCCAGCGGCAAGGCCCCGCCCCCCAGCTCCTCCTCTGCCCCCAGCACCACCTGCGCCTCCACCCGGGAGCGGGAGGAGGCGCGGCGGCCCGGCCGGACCGGGTCGCGGCCCGCCGGCCCCCCCGAGGCGGACCCGGCCTCCAAGAAGACCTCCCGCATCGCCAGCCTCATCCCCAAGGGGGGGGGCAAGCCGGGGGCCGGGAAGAAGGGGTGGGGCCCCCACCTCCAGCATCCCCAAGTCCGGCCTCAAAGCGCCGTCCTCCAAGCCTCAGTGTCAGTCCCCGGTCCCGAGCCCGACCCAGACCCCCGCCCAGACCCCCACCCAGACCCCCCAGACCCAGACCCCCACCTCCCTGAACAGCAGTGGTAACCTCCGGGGTGGGGGGGTTGACGGAGACAAGGCCAAGTCCGCCAAGGGCGGGGGCGGTCTCTACACCCAGAGGTCCCTGGGGGCCCCGCCCCCCCCGGGGGCCCGCAGAACCAGCATGACGTCCTCCACCAGCACCTCCGCCCTCAGCGGGACTGGGGGGGGAGGAGGAGGGGTGGGCGTGGTCCAGCTGCCCCAGCAGCAGCAGCACCACCCCAACACCGCCACCGTGGCCCCCTTCATGTACCGGTGAGGCTCTGCTCCTCCTCTTCCTCCTTCTTCTACTGCTCCTTCTCTAGTCCCTATCTACTCTCTCTCGCTCTCTCTCTCTCTCTCGCTCTCTCGCTCTCTCTTGCTCTCTCGCTCTCTCTCTCTCTCTCTCTCTCTCTCTCTCTCTCTCTCTCTCTCTCTCTCTCTCTCTCTCTCTCTCTCTCTCTCTCTCTCTCTCTCTCTCTCTCTCTCCTCTCTCTCTCTCTCTCTCTCTCTCTCTCTCTCTCGCTCTCTGTATTCTCCTCTAATCTTTTATATTGAACGTACATTAGCCGTCTGTTGATAATCCATTTAAAGATGATTAGGTTTATTAAGATGCAGTTCCCTCCACGACATGCAGGGGGCAGTACAGGGCTCTCTAGCTTAACCAAATATTAACTCCTTCCTGACCAACACTCCTCTCCTCCTCTTCACCATCCCCATCCTCCTCCTCCTCTTCCTCCTCCTCTTCCTCCTCCTCCTCTGCCTCTTCCCTTCCTCTCAAATGTTCTTCCTCTCGACGCATTACCTCCGTTCAGCCACTTCAGGCCTCGTTAGGCTGCCTCTTCGCTAACGCACAGACACACATGACCACACACACAAACACATACGCACACACACACACACGACCACACACACACACACACACATACGACCACACACACAGACACAAACACAG
>OLKM01000266.1:392401-399879 GCA_900291075.1 Melanogrammus aeglefinus | reverse complement strand
TCTCTCTCTTTGCTCTCTGCTTCTCTGTATTTTTTCTCTATCTCTCTCCCCCTCTCTCTCTCTTCTCTCACGTCGTATTGGCTGTCCTTTTCTCTGGACTCTGCGGCCCCTCTCCCTATTTTCTGTCTTCTCTATATCTCTCGACTCTTGTAACGACTGGTGATTGGTTAGCTTGTGATTTAATTCGACTACCACCCCCCCCCGCCCGCCCGTCCCTCCCCCCCTCTGCCACACACACACACTCACACTACTGCAACACGCCACACGCACACGCACACACCACAACAGCCGCTTCATCCCATCCCCACACAAATGCACACACACGGATAATTACAACAAATAACAACACACACACACCCACCGTCACACATCCCCACACAAACTACACACTCACGCCCTGACCACAAAAACAACACACCACACAAACACACACAACACAACACACACCACACACCTACCCACGCCCCCCTTTCACACACACGCACACCTTCACACACACACACACACACACACACACACACACACACAGATGCACACATACCCCTACTCCATTTCCCTTTTCCTCTGCGCGTTCCATTTCAGAGTAACACTGTTGTGTTTGTTGGGAGTTGCCTTTACAAGACAATTGTGTAATGACTTTTCCTATTAGCTAGTGGATATAATGAGTGGTGATGCATGCCATTTTGTTCGTATTTTTCAGCAATCCAACGTCAAGTGGACTGTGGTCCATGCAGATGGATGGCCACTCCAAGGTTGGCAGGTAAATTGGGGTTTCTCGCTCTGTCAGGGTCCCCTCTCACAATGTGGGCCCCAAACCAGGGCTCCTCAGCTCCAGTGTGGGCGGCTGTTGAAAGCGGCCCTGGATAGTACACTTCTAATGGCCCCCGTTCAGCTATAGAAAATTTAACCCCAACCCACACTCTCCACCTACCACAACACCACCGCAACAACCCCCACCACCTTCCCGAGCACACACGCACTTTTCACCGACAACCCAACAATAGTCATCGGGCTCTCGCTCAGCCCACACACAACACACACACACCACACGTGTTTTAACCTTTCCAAACTGGGCGGCTCTGCCAGTCTGCCTCCACCTCCAGCCCTTGATGCCGTTCTATTTCCCTTACTCTTTGGTTTCTAACAGGCCTCTGCAGCGGGAATCCGTGTTCCAGCTCTTTAACATATTAATCACCCTTAACACTGGCCAGCCTGCACTCATGGTCACGTTCAAAGTTGTTATGGAGCCGGCTCCTGTCCTGCCAGTCTCTCTGTTGCGTCCCGGCTCTTCTCCAGCGACGTGGCGATCTGCCTTACATGTGCTGTGCTGCGCCATGCTACTCGTCTGTGTGTCTACGTTACAATCTTCCTGCTAAGCTGACAGGGTTTATGAGAAAAAGGTGGTCAACACCTTCAGCTTGAATCCAGAGAGCTCTGCTGTTGAACAAAGTATAAAATTGCAGAATTTTCTCCGAAGATGGAGAATCGTTTACATTCAAGCAAGGATGTTTTACCCCGGTGTGATGTTGTCTGAGGGGCAGACACATACAGAACGGATTTAACTCCCCCCCACCCCCCCACCCCCGACCCTAGCTGTGTAGAGGGGCCTCAATGGGCCTCTCTGGCATCCTTCCGGAGAAGCAGGTAGATTTCCTTGCAAAGCTAATCATAAACAACAACAAAAAGACTGTCATCCACAATGTCTTTGCAGTAATTTTTCCACCATCTTTCAACCACATTCTACAATAAATTATGTTGATATATATTTTTGGCAAAGTTTTGGAGCAGCATATCAACATATTCCACTACCTTTGCCATGTATTGTTATTTAGAGGCTTAAAGTGGGTAATTTTTTTACTGTAATATTTGGCAAAAATGTCCTAATAGCTAGTAGTCAGCTATATGTAGGTGAAGTGCTCTGAGAATATCTTCTCATCACTTTGCTCTCCCCTGCCTCTGTGTGCCGCCCCCAAAAAATTCTCCGTTCTTATTGGCTGTGGGACCGTCCGGTCACCTTGGCAACGACGTTGGTGCGTCCCTGCGTGAGCGTTCACAAGCCTAGCAGTCTGACAGTTTTGCACTACTACGGCGGACAACAAATGAATAGCAATGTCTTCATCAACGGCCCCTAAATTTCCCATTCCCCGGATACCAACAACTAACACCGCTAAGACAGCGAAAAAAAGAGGAAAGACACTTGTTGAAAGGACAGCTACTAAAAGGGAGGCGGAGAGAGCTCAAAATAAAACCAGAGTAAACATTGGCGTGGCTTATGAGCGATGGCGAGAGTTACGTGACCTGAGAAACTTAAAATCGGACGCTGAGATGGCTACATTTCTTATAGACAGGTAAGGAATAGTGTTATCTCTCCATGGTATATTGTGATGAATATGTGTCGGCTGGTATGGTTTTTTACTAGGCAAAGCCACCACGATAACTGTTACATTACGGTTCTGTAATGTAACCGTTTCAATACAGTTCTGTAGGTTGTCTTGCATCGGCCCATGGTTCTTTTCCCGGTCCTTTTTATATGTTACCAACATATGTATGTTGGTCACACTAACTGTGCGTTCACACCAAACATGACATTTGTCGCCTGTTCGCGTTGTCCCCGAAGTTTTGTCGCGCCACAAATCATAATCTGTCGCTGTGCAACTTTTGTCAAATTTGTCACGCCACAACACGATAACCATTTGCCTTGTCTTTACCTTTTGTGGAAGAGGGAGTGACGTCGGAGGACCCGACGCAGTCTATTCATAATATTGTAATGACCACGGAAGAGGCAGTGAATGAAGTATTGATTAGACAGAGATTTATTAGATAGGTCTACCTAATAAACCGTTGGAACACACAAGACCGGAAACCATAGCAACACTGGTAAACAAACCCCGAGAAGCCCAATCCCTACGAGAGCTCCCCGCGCTACGGCCATCCGGAGGCGCACAGAGCTTTTGGCCGTGATATTATATATACAATTATATTATATACTGCTCCGGGAGGACGTCCGCTGACCCTACATATCCCACATCCTGTGCTGCTAGGACTTGGGACATAATCGTCCCCAGAGCCAGCTGGGCTCTCTTCTTGTACACTCTTATAATGCAAAAAAAATAGCGTTATTGTAGTACAATTCATCACTTCAAAACGTCAGTATATAATATTGATGACCAGGTTACTAGCTCTGGCAGCTTATGCTAACGAATTACAGTTGCAATTAGTTTGCTATCTTGCTTGGCTGATACAGCTACCTTTCTTAGGCCTACCAGCGCAATTACAATGATTTTAAGATAACATACATGGTATGTCTGTGAGTAAGATGTTGATGCTATCTATGTTCTTATCAGCACTAATGTTTAATTACCTCGGAATCGGACATGGTGTTTCGTCTTCCTATCAATGTAACTGAATTCACATGAACGCGCATAACTGACGTTCGGAGGGAGGCGCTACAGCAGGTAGAGCGTGGCAGGGAGGGACCAGAGAGAACGCAACGGAATCTCAACGGCTGTTTTATCCCAAATCGCCCACCCTAGCTTTAATAAAATTGGTTTTAAATTTAGTTGCTGGCTCTGTAAAGCGTTCTTCAAGTTGTACCGACCAGGAACGTCTTGTAATCAGAACCACAGGCTGAAGCTCCAGTAGAGAGCAGGTCACAGAGTGTGTGGCCGGCCCAGGCCACATGCACTGTATAAAATGCTGATTAAAACCGTCTTTCTAAACGCTTACATTAGCGGAAACTGTCACGGATCAAAAAAAAACGTAAAAAAATGCATCCTAAACGAGTCATCGAGGAAGTCCTACCCGGTGTTTCCATTATAATTTTTTTACCCTTACGCCCAAGTCATGCCATTCGCGGGCACATTTCTTCCAATAAGTGGTGCTGGGCTTGCTTCTAAGGCGGCAATACGTTACCACAGCGTTCCAGTGCGATGACAAGGTGTTGTCATTTGACAGTTTTTACCAGCAGTTAAAATGATCAAAAGGCGACATGAAAAAACAGAACTTGCTCCTTCAAATGCCATTTTTTTGCTGGGCGTGAACACAAGGGATTGTGAGATAGTTAAGAAATAATGATACTGTCTCTCTACGTTTTAGGTGTTCCGAGGGACCGTGCAGGCGTCATTTTAGGGAACCATACTGTCATGACTCTACCCTTAACCCCCACCGCATCCCCAGACTTTAGATTACCTGAGTGAATCTAACACCAGCAGCATTAACCATTCTCACCTGTCTCCTCCTCTGCCTAATTAACTGCCATTCGCGGTGTCCGGTGTCCGCCCCCTCACCCGCCTAATTGGGCCAGCTGTCGTTGATTAAGAGGCGTCGTGACGCTGCCTTGTACCTTTCTGCTTCCCTGCCTGTCTCTCAGTCAGTGCTAGTAGGCTGAGGATGGAGGTTCATTCCTTAGAGTCAGCGGATTAACCCAAGAACTTCTGTGTAGCTAACGACGAGCAGGGCTTTTTACATGAGGTACTGACTGGGAATAAACTTAATTAACGCTGAGCGATTTTTTTGATACTATGTAGCCCTCCTCCGGAGACATCATGGATGCCACTGAGACTCGAGCTGCCAGGGGATTCTATGTCTGTCGTTGTCAGGAACATGGCAAGGCGGCAGATGTTGCCTGACAGGCACTGGCGATGTCACACCTGGATGGTATTCCAGGTGTGGCGTAGTTAATAGCCAATCCTGTGTCTTGGCATGACGTCGTTCAGCAGTATGTACACATTTCAAGGCGGACGTGGATTTGCGGAGTTGTCGCTCCTCGGAGGTTGTGTGGATCACATCAATTGAAAATGAATGAATAAATGAATGAGTAGATGTGTCCAATAAATTAAGAACAATTTAATGAGTTAATATTAATGAATGTCTTGTCGATGTCAAAAATAAAAGCAAATTTATGTTTTTTATCTGGAGCAGATATTTCTTGAAGTATTTAAGATATTGCCGATGTAGTTGAGTTGGAGTTTGCTTTTGCCCTCAAGATAGGTAATAATTATGACCATAAGTGCATTGCAGTAGTTGCCTATAGCAATAACCAGCACAGTATGAATGATGTAAATGTAAGATAAAGACAATGAGCATCAATTAATTCTAGGAACAGGTATGAGTCACTGAGGTCTTAACACTGGAGCCTTGAACATAGTGAATGTCTGGCGTGTGTGTAAAATAATTAAAATGGACTGAAATGTATTCTTTGTTAGGTTTTGACGGCGTCCTAATGAATGAAGACGTTAAATATCTGGTTGTATCCGGGAGCACCTTTGCTCATTGATTGCCACTCATTGGAGACTCAATGATGGCTTGCACGTCAGATGCAGTGACAAATTATATTCTTTCACGAATGCGTTGTGTGTCAGAGTGTGTTTGTGTGCGTGTGGTTGTGTGTGTTTGTCTCTGTCCGTATGATCATCTGTGCACTGCACACAAACCTAAATGCGTGGGAAATCTGTTGTATCTTTCTTTCTATGTGTCTATATCTCTGTGTGTATGTGCATGTGTCGGGTTGTTTGCTTGTGTGTGTGTGTGTGTGTGTGTGTGTGTGTAGGTGTGTGTGTGTTGTGGTGTTCAGCAGACTGACAACGCCGCTGCGATGCTCCTCCAAACTAAGGCTTCAGTGCAGTGTTTTCAGGCACCGCTGGAGCCTGGTGCCAGCCTCTCACAGTTTGAGGGGACAGCATCTCCTGTGTTCCACCACACTGACTTATCTTAATGTCTCTTATTGTGATCTCAGCCTCCCACTGTCTTATATCTACTTTATTTGAAGTTCACTTTCTGGATCTTCTTCTTTCCCCTCTATTGGAGCCCAGGTTTATTCTTGGCTAGTAGCTGGGAGAATTGCATTGTTAGATTTGTTTGGGTTTGAGATAATATGAATGTCTGTTCATTAAAAGCAGGGTGACCCAGGAGGTAATTAGATAATCACAGGAAATTGGTTCAAGATTGGGGCTCTCTTCAGTAAGTGCGCAGTGACTTTTATTTTCTCTTACCCATGCGTATTTTAAATCTTTCCGTGTCCATATCTAAAATGCAAATGTATTCCTTGACATTACACGTATGGGCATACATTATTCAAATGACTTTATTCATATGCACATAGTAACTTGTAACAAGAGATAACATTATCCTCGCTGCCGTTTCCATCTGACATGAATCTGCCGTGGATTTTAAATGGGATCAGCGGTAACAACGTCTCAAGGTTTTGAGTCTAATGGCATTAGAAGAGAAGCATCACAGAAGGTTTTATTTTCTGTGTAAACCTTAAATGTTGGAAATCTGGAATAATTCAAGTCCAACGGTAGAAACCGTCAGCGACGATGCAGAAAGCCCAACCGGCGGTGAGGCCGACGTGGAAGTTGTCTCTAAAGATGCAGACAATGGCCTCTCTGTTATGACACCAAAACACTTTATAAAAAAAGGGCAAAACATGGGAAGCATTTAGAAAAACGACACGAGAGAGGAAGGAAGACGGAAGGCTTAAAAAGGGTGTATTACGAGAACTCTGACAGGAGTCCTTACAAGTGACTTCCTGGAGCCTATACAGCTCAATTTCTCCCTTAAAGCTGAAAAAAAAAGATGTTCCCTGATCTACCTCCTCTTTAGTTTTACTTTAGTACACAGAAAACACCCTAAGGCTCGGAGTGGAGGAACATCCAATGCACAAAAGGGATTTGGACTGGGTTTCTCTGATCATGAAGATGAGTTGCTTTGCTCATCGTCACCTAAAGTGTTTATCGTTGTGATTCTGGGAACAGGGAGAGTAAACGGAAGGCTACCACACTCACTTTGACTCTCCAACTTCTCTGTTTCACACAACATTCGTTTACACCGACAAGTGAAGATATAAAGACGTTTGAGTCAAGGCAGAAGGAGTGTTGACCGAGCAAAGGCTCTAGCAAAGTCCCGAAATTGATTTGTCTTTTGAGAACTGTAAAGCGCCCGTCTGGCCTGCGAAACACACACATCTGCACATCTATATAGGAGCCTTGTCCTATAGGACCTTTGTCCTATCAGAGCCTTGCCCTATAGGAGCCTTGTCCTATAGGACCTTTGTCCTATCAGAGCCTTGCCCTATAGAAGCCTTGGCCTATGGGAGCCCTTCTCCTATGGAAGCCCTGCCATATACAATGTCTTATGTTATTGATATATTGGTATGTCAGAAATAATGATACCAATTTAAAGTAATATAGCTGTTAATTGATGCAATACTATTGGTCAGGAGAAAGAAATGTAAATATATGATAATATTTTATATTGAGTTTATAGATTGTAGAATGTAGATAAAATATTATTGACCGGATGCATATATTTTAGTCACTAATGGCTAATGGCACTAATTGATATAGTATTTCTGTACAGTGAATAAAATAAAATTATCTTTTTAGTCAATCTATTTGGCGGTACGATAATTAGAACAGGATTAATAGAAGCTATTATCTGTTGCTATCAGGTTACTCACAGCTTCACAGACACAATTG
>OLKM01000266.1:382401-389901 GCA_900291075.1 Melanogrammus aeglefinus | reverse complement strand
GCCAAGAAAAAAGAGGGCCACTAGTGGTAGCTCGGCCCAGTGGCCCCTTGACACCACAGCCACAGTCGTCTCACTCCCCCCCCCCCCCTCCCCCACATCTTCATTGTAAGATCCCCCTCAGGGGGCCTACGAAACCTCTCAGCCCCAGGGCTCAATGGCAGGTTAAGGCAGGCCTGCACACGTACGGCACCAGTATCTCACGCCACTCATCTCTTTGTACGTGCTGTCGAACACGTTGATATATCATCCTAGCCTGGCATGAAATAGGAAGTGGAGCTGAATTTTAACTTCAAAATTGTTATTCCCTTCCCCGGAGGTCAGATAGTAAATTACAGATGATGGAAACTAAGGCGGCTATGGCAACAGTTTGCGGGGAATTGATAAAGCCCCTGAAATACCAGGTTCGGTTTATACAGATAGAGCACTTACTGGTTGAACCACATTTAAGTGGTAGCGTATTACCATGGCCCTCTTAAATTAGATAATTGGATTTCTTACTTTCCATTTTTACTGTTTTCATTCCTGCTCCATGGTTCTCTTTGTATCTTCTCGCTCGGGGCAACCCTAGACAGACATGCAGCAGTCATGCTATTGTAGGATGCTTGGACAGAAGCATCCACCAAACAGCTGATGTCAGAGGCAGGCTAGGAGCATCGACTCCCAGCTGAAAGTGTATGGGTTCCATCCCCAATGTCTGCTGATAGCATACATTGGAGCCTCATAGCATAAATGCCTAAAAAATAAAGCTAATTTAAATTTATAATTAATAATAATAATTTTATATTAAACACAATTTCATATTTTAAGGTTCATCTTGTATTTAGCATAAAGAGTCTAAATAGATAACTTGTGAAGATAGTGATTATGGAATGAGTGAATGAGTGAATCAGCAACGTAGAGTAGAGCGCTAGGTTAGATATCACAATTTGGCCAAAATATGACTGAGGCAATTATTCAATGTGGCTAATGAACATAAAGATATCCTCCAATGAAATGCAAGACTGTGATATCTGTGGACGTGACCGATATAAATTGTGTTGTTGCTGGGAAGGAGCACATGGAATGCATGGTGTAAATTCCTCCTCCTCCTCCTCTAAAGGATCCTGGGACCACCTGTACTCCCAGGAGCCACCCTGATGCTGTGAGGCCCCCGGCAGGGGGTCGGCCCCCTGTCTTCATGGTGACATGGGACCCTGTTGACAGATATGGGTGGGCGGTGCATCTCCGGGCCTTTTGTAGCTAACAGAATTAGAGCTGTGTGAGAGAGAGAGAGAGAGAGAGAGAGAGAGAGAGAGAGAGAGAGAGAGAGAGAGGAGAGAGAGAGAGAGAGAGAGAGAGAGAGAGAGAGAGAGAGAGAGAGGAGAGAGAGAGAGAGAGAGAGAGAGAGAGAGAGGAGAGAGAGAGAGTAGGAGAGGAGAGAGAGGAGAGGAGGAGGGGGAGAGAGAGGGAGGGAGGAGAGGGAGGGAGAGAGAGAGAGAGGAGAGAGAGAGAGAGAGAGAGAGAGAGAGAGAGAGAGAGAGAGGGAGAGAGAGAGAGAGAGAGAGAGAGAGAGAGAGGAGAGAGAGGAGGGAGAGACAGAGAGGGAAGGGAGGATGGGAGGGAGAGAGAGAGAGAGAGAGAGAGAGAGAGAGAGAGAGAGAGAGAGAGAGAGAGAGAGAGAGAGAGAGAGAGAGAGAGAGAGAGGGAGGAGGGAGGGACAGAGAGAGAGGGAGACAGACAGACAGACAGACAGACAGACAGACAGACAGACAGACAGACAGACAGACAGACAGACAGACAGACAGACAGACAGACAGACGGAGAGAGTGAGAGAGAGACAGACAGACGGACAGACAGAAGGAGAGAGAGTGAGAGACAGACAGACAGACGGACAGACAGAAGGAGAGAGAGTGAGAGACAGACAGACAGACAGAAGGAGAGAGAGAGACTCCCAGATATTCAGTGCTACAGAGGCACAGAAACAGAAAACACAAAGACAGAGAAACATAGATACATGGATACATAGATAGAGAGATAGAAAAACAAAGACCTAGATAGAGGCATGAAGAGCTCAGAAACAGGAAAAGAAACGCCCCCCCCTCCCTCCCCCGTAGAGGGGTGGACCCGGGTTGTGGCGGGTTTCGCGGCCTGGCATGTGTCTCCGGCCCTCAGGGACAGCAGTCAACCACTCCGCTGACAGGGGAGACGCGTGGAGACGTGATGCAACGGGAGGCGAGGAGGAAAAGCGTCTTGGGATATTGTCTTCATTGTCACGCTGCGTCTCAGCGTCTATCTGCCGCTGAGGGGAGCAGCAGCTGCGCTGGATGACAATAAGGGGTTGTCATCCTGAAGAGATTAGTTTTGCTTTTTTTCTCCTTCCTTTCAAACATGTTTATAGACTTCCCACATTACTTTGAAATGCTCTGCTTTATGTATATTCCTGTTTTTGTGACTTTAAAAGGCTGTGTGATTTCCAGATGGATAAAGCGTCTGTTCTCCCGCCTCTCAGACGCTGAGTTTCTTTGCTGTGTACAATCTGCCGTCTCACTAATATCATTTTGTCGTTTCCTCAGCATGCATACAGAAAAATAAATGTTCCGCCTCAGCTGAAGCTGCTGTTGAAGAGGCCGGCTGAAGCGTTCTTGAATGGCCTCCCGCCATCCAATACCTTAGAAACCACCATATTTTGTTTCAAATTTCAAATAAGAAGCGCACTAGAGGTTCAGTGACTATATATTTATGTTAGTGCTAAAAAAAACAACCTCTGGCTGTGAATCTCTTCCATTCCCGTTATTCTCCTTGCCTCAACGCTCTTCTTGGACAGCACTAATGTGATGTGGGCCAAGAGGAAAAATAATGTTTCTTGGGCTCCAAACACCCTTCTCTGCGTCTGAGAATATGGGTCATGTCGTAGGGGTGGAAGGCTGCGGCTGAGGGCCTGCCAGACCAGGGCTAGGCGGGCTCTCTGTGTGTGTGACAGCGGGACCCTCGGAGCCGTGGTTGACGGCCATCCTGGGCCGGATCTGTCATCTCAGTTTGCTTCGGTCAGACGTCCTCCGGTTTCATCGGTGTGGTGCGTTTGATTCGCGGTGATGCTACACCCACACTCTTGAAATGCCTCCCCTGCGACCATTACTGTATATTACAAGGTATTTCACTGTCCTGTTAATTATTAATACTCACACTTGAATTTGAAGTTGCAGACCTTTACCGGAAATCCTCCTTTCTCGTGAAAAAAAGGCTATTATTTGAGGAATAGAAGAATAAAGATATGATTGCTGATATGAGTGGGAATAACCAAACAAGTGAATACAATCTATTTTGCTAAATCTTTTTCATAATGCACAGGTGCATACTGTCTTATTTGCTCCAGCAAATAATCCAAGAAATCTATATTTTACATGCATAAACCCTTGAAGGCGTGGAAAACACTTCCCCTCGCTCCCTTCGTCTCTTGCTCTGTATCTCCCTGCGCCCCCCTGTTTCATTAAAGAGGCACTGCAATTGTGCTGGAAATGTTTTGGATATGAGCTCTGCCATTTTCCGAGACATGGCTAAAAAATTGCACAATCCCCGTTCTCTCTCTCTCTGCAATCGTTCTCGTAAGGCTGACCTTTTCAGCCTCCTGGCTATATTTAAACACAGAACTCATAGAGTTACGGTCCCAGGAAAACTTTTAATAATCATCCTTGTCCATTTGTCAGACTTAATTCATGCTGGCCGTAAACGCTGCTGCTAGCTAGTATGTTATGCGGTGTATTTACTGTATCGCCGTTGAAAAACCAGGACACCGCTAATAAAACAAACAGGTCAAGGAGCCTCAACATCGCAGAACATTTTTCCTTCAACTCCTTTAACAGATATTATAACATTTATCTTATATTTTTTTCTGTTTTTAACCAATCCTGTGCGGTTAAGTAGGAAAATTATACAATTAATTTTTTTTCTTTTTATCATGATCTGAAAAAGCAAGTTGGCACAAGGGCTGCATGCCATCGATTTGTCTTTCTTTTTATTTGCTTTCAGTCTTTAATTATATATTCATAATATCAAAAAAGGCAGTGCAAAATATAATAGCTTTTTTTTTTACCAACAACCAAATTAAATATTACAATCATAATACCAGAAAAGGAGAAACAGTAGGTAATAATCAACATTATGAACAAAGATTACCTCTCTTTACACCTACATGCTCACATTATTGGTTCGACCTTTTCAAGCTGAAGAAAGGCACAACGTCCCTCAGCAAATTGCGGATAAGTGGTCCTCGGTAGACCTCCAACAAAAAGTAGCTCTACAATTGTATGAGGGACACCCTTGTTGCCTTTTTGGATGTAAAAATATCATTAATATCCTCTGGAACAAAACATTTGCCGCATGAGGTGATGGTCAGCACCAAGCAAACTGCTACTGCATTTGGCAAAAACTTTGTTCATCTAGCAAAAGATTTTTCATTTTGCAAGACATATACAAGCATTTTTAGAACATTTTCAAACCAAAGTGTTGACAGACTTGGGACTTGATCTTAAGAGATCTCAAGAAACTTGATCTTGGCTATTACCTCTGGGCTTGAGGTAAATATTAGTAGTTAGCTTATTTTTGGACGTTTGGTCATTGGAACAAATGCACACATACTGCAGAACTAGCTTTCAAAGACCTCCATCTCCCCCGAGTCCACCAGCCCCCATTCTTCCTCTGTTGACAATAAAGAAAGCGTCTTGTTCTTGTTGTTTACTCGTGGTGTGTGGCAGGTCGGAGGCGGGGGGGCAGAGGGTGCTCCAGGTGGACCTGAAGATGGAGAGCTTCCCGGAGACGCTGGGCAGCCGCTGGATGGCCTGGCAGGTGGAGTACCCGGGCAGTCGCTCCACCACGCAGGAGGCTGAGACGGAGGTACGGCTGGCACTGGAGGACCTGGCCGCCATCGTTCCACTGGCCATGGTGAGTAGGTCTTGCGCCCTGCTCTCGGGACGCGACCCGTCAACACAGACATCAAGCATCAAACACCGTGCAGAAAGGTGCCCACAAATATTTCCAGGCGTGGCAGAGCGAGTCCGGTGTGGTTGTGCGTTTCAAAGTGGTTGTGTGTTTCAATACCACGTTATATGTTTATGCAGAAAGGATACTGGAGACAGCGAGGAAAAAGAGGAGAAATTGACCAAAAGTGGCAGGAAGGTAGAATAGTGTTCACAAATTGTCATGTCTTGTGGTTTTAAGTCATTTTAGCTTAAGTACATCTTGTCTACATCATTTTTTTGTCATGTGGAGAAATTGTATGTGACTATCAATTCACACAACTCTTTTTTCCAGATAGCGGGCTTAGAGATAGAGAGATAGCGGGAAATCGAATGTAAAAACGAGAAATGCAAAGTTACCTTGGCAACAGTGGCCCATTGTCTACAATCACCGAATATAACATTCTCTGACAAATATCAGTGCACCACAGAGTCGGCTCCTGGTTCCGAAAGTGTCACTTTGAAGAGTGTCGTTTTGGGCTGCAAACGCAGCATACCAGACACTAGCTAGCCCCATCCTGTCTCTGAGAAAGCCGGAGCCGGCACCCCTGTGTGTGCTGAGTCCCGGCGTAGCGGCGTGTGTTACCAGGCCCCAGGCGGGGGCTGGCCTGAGGGCCGGCCCCAGGGCGCTGAGCGTCTCCCGCACCCAACCATAGGACCCTCTTTATGTGTCGATTAACCAAAGCACATAGTCCATGGTCTCCGTGGAAAGACCACCCGCTCTCACCTCTCCCTGCGTTGTTAGTCGGGGGGAAGAGCATTCCGGCGTCTGATTCGGATCAAGGCGAGGCCCAGGTGTAAAATGAGCAGCATCAATCACGCTAACGGAGATGAGGAAGAAGGGCACGCAGCCACAACAAGGCTGATTACCCAAACAAAAGCCGGCGTGCGTTGGTTTCTATTTTTTGCAAATTTGTGTGATGTGCACACAGGCGGCGGCTCCGAGTTATTGTGCCTGTGTTATTTTCTGTGTAAGTGTTGCCAATAGCGATGGAGATGACAGACACCTGTGGGAGTCTGTGGGTGGATTCGGAGGCAGGCAGCACGTCCTCACTCACTCTCCCATCCCGGGGATAATTGAAGCTGTGTGTTTAGTGCTGCCGGTATTGTTAGAGTTCCCGCTCTCCTTCTTCTTCTCCTCTGCATTCTTTTCATGTCATTGATGTCTCCCGTTTCCACGGGGCTCGCTGCTGTGTGTGTGTGTGTGTGTGTGTGTGTGTGTGTGTGTGTGTGTGTGTGTGTGTGTGTGTGTGTGTGTGTGTGTGTGTGTGTGTGTGTGTGTGTGTGTGTGTGTGTGTGTGTGTGTGTGTGTGTGTCTTGCTGCCGTACACTGGCAGCAATCTGCATGAAGACGATCTTCAACGCCTTTCCACCGGCACAGATTATTGGGGATGAGATTGTTTGACAAAGGCTCTGTTCTCTCAGAGTTATACAGTAACGGGCATGGACTAGCTAGTTTTCAGAGTAAAGGTGAAATGTTGCCTGGCACTCCCACGTCGACAGCCATGTGCTAATCAGGAAGTTCCAGCCCAGTTTGTTTGGCTCTGTTTTGCTATCTTTCCAAACAATGATGCTTATTAGTTGGAATCAGGATTTATGGTTCTTTCTGTATCTTCCTCACTGGCTGTGATCTATCTTAATTGCCTTTTGTTATGATATGTCCTTTAAGTCGTGCTCAATCAAATTAGTGAGAAATCATTAAGGCAACTGTCTCAGGGTTGACAAAGATGAATGCGTCAAAATACACCATTTGAATGTAATGTGGGTTGCTGCCACCTATAGTGCACCCTGTATAGATTACAGTTCAACCAACCTCTTATTGGACTGGTTATGCTAGTGTACTGAGCTCACAGTTACAATGGGCAAAGTATTGCTGCATGCTACTGTAAAGCTTTCCCTGTATACCAATAGGTTGCTCGCATACCGCAGGCCATACTCTACTTTCCAACCCATGGTAGGCTACTAACAACAAACACTTACACACCCTTTACAGAACTCATTAATTTTACCGTCATGAGTCTGTAAGATGCCCTCCTTCTCAGCATCTTTCTCTCTCACAAACAAGCATGGAGGCTTATGTGTGCTGACACACACACACCCGCGCACACGCAGGCCCGCAAACACACACACACACACACACACACACACACACACACACACACACACACACACACACACACACACACACACACACACACACACACACACACACACACACACACGCACACCTTCATGCACCTTTTTCAATCTGCATGCACCAATATGTGAGAGCACACAAGCGCAGAGGGGGGAAGGTTGAATTAGATTACTTAGGATCGCTGTGGCATGAAAAGCCCAGAGATAAGTTCCCTCTATCAACACCACCACCACTACCACTTCAAGCTCCACCTCCACCACCATCACTTCCAAATCCACCTTCACCTACAACTCCACTTTCAACAACACCTGCAACCCCAACCCTACCACCATCACACCCACCAGCACCACTATCATGTCCCAACACTACCAC
>OLKM01000266.1:367401-379901 GCA_900291075.1 Melanogrammus aeglefinus | reverse complement strand
GTATGTATGTGTGTGCGCGGGTGCGTTAATGGCTGGGTGTATTTGTGGGTGTGTGCGAGTATGTGTGTGTGTGCGTGGGTGCGTGGGTGCGTTGGTGGGTTGGTTTGCCTGGATGTACATGGAGTGAATGAAGAAACTTGTTTCCTTGCTCTTCTTTTCCTCTCGCTCTCTCCCAATTCTCCACTTTAATGTGTTTATCAAACCCTGTCTGCTTTCCCGTTTTTTTTTCCTTCCTTCCATTCATCCAACCCTTCCTACTACCCCGCCTTCACTAGCTTGTCCACCTCCTTCTCTCCTTCCTTCGTCCCTTGCCTCTCTCCCTTCCTTATCGCCTTCCTGCTTGCCTTCCTCTCCCTCTACCACACTTGCGTTCTGTCCTGCTGCGCTCAACTTTTTACCGCTGATGAACATGAGGATAATTTATGCATGTATTGTCTGTCACCCCTCCGCCCGCCAGAGCCCTCATATGCATATGTTTTTGGGTCAGCCCGGAGACGGAGCTCTGCGGCTGTAATTAGAGTGTGAGGCTGGTGGCTGTGGATGCGTGGCGGGGGGCTGCTCCATTATCTCCTCACCGTAAAGTAATGCTCTGCTGTCCGTGCGGCCCCCGTCATCATCACGACCCAGGCTGCCCCCACGCAGGGGGAAGTGGGTGGGACAGGACATACATCATATCAGGACTCATCCGTCTTCCTGCCTGGGCCGTGCCGCCTCCGCCACTCCCCTCCCCTCGTCTCCAGCTCCTGCCCAGGCACCAAACTGGTTGTACGCCACTCCCATCCCCCCCCCCACCTCACCCCCTCATGCAGGGCGCCGGGGCCCGGAGAAACGGAGGAGGAGAAGCAATGAAGACGAGGGTGTTTGCATTCACGCTCAGACCCCACGTGTCATTAAACAATACATCATCACACGGCAGCCATCTAGACCACACCCCGTCCTGCGGCGTTGCTTTGGTCATTTCCGCTGCCATGTGATACAGTCATCTGTCAACGTCGCTCCCCCTGAATATAAAATGTTGTTGCAGGGTTCCCAGTCACGTCTCCCAAGTCAAGTTAAAGGAATGAAAAGGAAAAAAACGTGCAGATAAGGTAAAGTCACACGAATGGTATTGACATACTATCCAATGTACCTGGTGCTGTCCTGAAGACAGACAGGTGCCCCTAAGGGTGAAGTGTGATAGGTATAGCTCTGCTGAATACACAATGCTCTCACTCAATCAGTTTTCTACCTTCCGTGTCCAATGCCTATTTAGCTATCTTGGCTCTCAAGGGAATCCAATCACAGGCTTCGGCTTCATGACTACTCCGTTTTTTTTTTTCCTTTTTTTGATCGTGACTCGTAAGGTTTACAATAATGACTTGATGGATGAATGTGAAATGAGCAATCCATTAGCGTTCCGTATAGTTATGCGATGAAGTGCTGGCACTAATTGAAGCCTCTGCGCTGTGTGTTGGACGCGTGTAACACATCCAGCCAACGTGTAATGATAATTGATGTATCCACGTCACGACTGCACCTGCATAATCCACAAATTGATCGGGCATTTCAAACCTCATTCAGAAATCATCGGCTACAGTGTTTTTATTTCTATGAGCTCAGGAATGTGCTGAGGTAAATTGACTCCATTCAGCAGATCCTTCGGTTACATTTACAGCATATACAAGGTATCTCTCATAATATATGTCTCCCTTATGGACACCCCTGCTCTGTAAACGTCTCACATACACAATCGAGCAATCTGAAATACTTTCAAAAAGGTATGAGATAGAAAGTGGGGAAGAGTTTGTGAAGTAGGTCACACGGAGCCCTGCTGGCAATGGGAGGCCGACTCCAGACGGATGGATCAATCTCAAATTGATAGGGTAAGCACAGGTCCATCTCTCATAGCTTCCCCATTATGGTCCACGGCGTTCCTTCTACTCACGCCAAACTACATTTCTGGCTTTAATCCGGGCCCCATCAAGGACGGTGTGATTCTGAAGAGCAATGGACTGTACTGCGGGGCTGACCTTTGCGCCTGCAGAAGAGAGTGCCCCTGTCCTGAGGGCAGCTAAGCCAAGCTAAGCCTGGGGGGGTATGGATCCTCCATCAGAGCAGGGTGAAAGGAATCAGTGGGTGGGATCAGCGGGTCATCCCTCTGCTGGGGAGGAACCCCTTGATGGATTGACTTGAGTGAGTGTCATGTGTGGGATGGAGCTGCATCAGTTCAGGGCTGGACCTCACAGTCCCTCTCACTTCAGTGTCTCCCAGTTCCCCTCCTGGCTTCAGAAGGACGGGCTGCTGCCCTTGATGCATGTCCTCCAATGGCATCTCCTCTGATGCCACGACGGACCTGTTGTTGGTATTCAAAGGAGACGCACTCTCTCTTCATGCCTGCGCCATTGATCTGTGCCAGGGTGGTATTCATGAGTGCAGCAGGGAATTTGTCCTATATAGTGAAGATACAGTAATGTCCGCCAGTGCTGCCATTTATTATTCAGGGGACATCTTGAACCAGGACCGGGTGCAGACGCTGGTGTCTGGAAACTGCTTGTGCGTCTCACTTTAACGGCTGTCATGTCTTCAAACTATTTTGGTAGTATTAGCAATTAATTAGGCATTGGCTCTCTCACTGTGTGGACACCCTGGAAGTGATGGCATGCATTGTTTATTAACCTTGAGTCCTTTATGCAGATTGTCTCTTCTTTATGCACTTTGCTGAGAACGGTGGGAGTTTGACAAGATCACATACATAAACCGCTCTTCATAGCTGAGATTAAATTATCTTGTCAATAAAATAAATAAGGGATTCAGAAAACAATTTAATATATAATTAATAACGGTAGAAGGATTTGTCCTGTCAGCAACATGTCACTGGGACACTTTGGTCAGCGCAGTCAGGGTGTATTTGCCCATAAATCAAATCCTCATAAATAATTTACAGCAGAGAGCAATTGAATGTGACCAAAACATCAATATCATCCGTGAACTGTCCTGCTATATGCTCGGGCCACAACAATCACTCACAAAACAATTCTGCAAGAAGAAGATAGTTCTTGATAGGTTCTTCGTTACATTCGTTCGTTTTGGGGTCACGGAGGGCAACGATCCATCATAACTCATTCATGTCGTACCCACCAAACTCATTAAAACAGCTGCACTCGGCTCTTTTTTTAAAAGGCTGCACTGTATTGCTTTCTGCGCCATGTAGTGACGTCAGTTTGGGTTGTCTGCGTGTCACGTCGGTGTCCCTTCCTCCACACCAGCCTGTCTGTGTGGCACTCTGTGTCTTCACACATATGGAGTAATGGAGACTGTGATTGAACTGAGGCGGTGACTCGTGAGCTGTGTGTTTTGTCTAAACAGTATGCCCTACCCTCCCGCTAACCGTCTCTCAATTAGAAACTAAGTTATCCGTGCTACCTGCCAAATGAGCTGCCATCAGTCCCAGGAACCAATTCAGTCGGGCTGCGGGAACCACAGCGTGATTGCTCATTATCCGCCTCCCAGAGTCCCCCCCCCCCCCCACTACCCCCCCCCGCGCCCCCATTATTTTACCTGACACCTCTCTGCAGTCGCTACACTTTCAAAGCCACCACAGAGAGCCTCTCCTCCCAGCCCACCGTGGCTGGCTATAACGAGCTGATCAGATCTTTGACCGGGGGGCCGTTGCAGACCTCGCTGGGGCCCGGCTGTGGAAGGGGCGGTTAGAGAGAGTTTTTGTTGGGAGGCGGTGAGGGATGACCGAGGGAGAGAAGCAACTGCTCGCCACACACACTGGACCCAGCCACGCCACCCCTCCTGCACATCATTTACGGGACTGGATGGGAGGGGGGAGGGGAGGGAGGGAGGTGGGAGAAGGAGGGGAGAGGGGGGAGCTGCGTGTTCTTGAGAAGAAGAGGTTGGGGGAGGTGTCGGGGGGGGGGGATCAGATGTGGACCATTCCTGGTGCAGGTAATGAAAGAATGAACGCAGAGAGGGACTGGAGAGGAGGAGGGCGGGGGGGCTGGTTAGGGTGAAGGGACCCTCATTAAAAGGCGTCCACGGCTTCCCCAGTCGTTGCGCCACTTCAATGCGCTGTCACGCGGTGATGTATCGCCCTGCGCCCGGGCGTCCAAGGCCCTTCACTCCCTCTCCCCCCTCCTCCCACACGTAGAGGTCTAATTAAAAGCCCACTGGAACTGGAGGAAGGAGCATCGACCAGGACCGACTTTGAGCGAGTGCAGACTGTGAAAGCACCTATCTCTCTCTCTTCAGTGTATTGGTCTGCCCTGTGGTGGTGGAGGGAGCTGGCCAACTGGCATATTGTTTTACCCACGCTATGTTTTTATATCTATCCATATGTCTATCCATCTCTCTCTCTCTCTCTCTCTCTCTCTCTCTCTCTCTCTCTCTCTCTCTTCTCTCTCTCTCTTCTCTCTCTCTCTCTCTCTCTCTCTCTCTCTCTCTCTCTCTCTCTCTCTCTCTCTCTCTCTCTCTCTCTCTCTCTCTCTCTCTCTCTCTCGATCTATCTATCTGTCCAGTAAATCTGTTTATCTCTATCTATCACTCTATCCATCTATCTATCTCTATATCTTTCTTCTGTCTTTCTTTAAATCTCTCTCTCCATCTATCCATCTCTCAATCTCTGTATTTATTACTCTATCTATCTCTCTACCTATTTATTTGTCTATCTATATATTTATAGATCTATCAAACAATCATATCCATCTATCTGTCTATCTATCTATATCATATTCTCTCTCCGTCATTATCTCTCTTTATCTCTCTCCCTTATTATATCTCTCTCCCTTGATCCCTCTCTTTCTCCCTCTCCTTGATTTGCCTCTCTCTCTCTCTCTCTCTCTCTCTCTCTCTCTCTCTCTCTCTCTCTCCTCTCTCTCTCTCTCTCTCTCTCTCTCTCTCTCTCTCTCTCTCCTCTCCCTCTCCCTCTCCCTCTCCTTCTCTCTCTCTCTCTCTCTCTCTCTCTCTCCTCTCTCTCTCTCTCTCTCTCTCTCTCTCTCTCTCTCTCTCTCTCTCTCTCTCTCTCTCTCTCTCTCTCTCTCTCTCTCTCTCTGTGGCTGAGGGGGCACCATGTTCTCCTCTACCCCCCAGCTCCTGAAACAGCAGGCCAAACACACTATAGAGGCCAGGATTTAAGGGGCTTGCATTATTCAAGAGGAATGGGGGTAACGGCCAGGTGTGTGTGTGTGTGTGTGTGTGTGTGTGTGTGTGTGTGTGTGTGTGTGTGTGTGTGTGTGTGTGTGTGTGTGTGTGTGTGTGTGTGTGTGTGTGTGTGTGTCTGTGTGTGTGTGTGTGTGTGGTGTGTGTGTGTGTGTGTGTGTGTGTGTGTGTGTGTGTGTGTTTGTATGTGTGTTTGTGTGCGTGTGTGTCTGTGTGTGTGCGTGTGCGTGTGCGTGTTGAGGAGTGGGTATAAACTGTTAGGGCTTCTGTAAATGCCATTAGGGTACATGCTGTTCCCATCAAACCGGATTCTGTGTGAGATAAGGATGTAGATGTACTGCAGAGCATGAGGGATGCCATTTTAACAGGACAATAAGAGAGATCCTGATGACAAGAATGAAAGAAATCATAAAGAAATGTCATGAAATGAGATAAGCAGCCAACCATCTGTCAAGGATTCATTCTCTTTAAGAGTAACCAAAGCCTTTAACAGAGAACGTATATATATATACGAGACGATCGATCAAGAGAGAGAGAGAGAGAGAGAGAGAGAGAGAGAGAGAGAGAGAGAGAGAGAGAAGAGAGGAGAGAGAGAGAGAAGAGAGCGATAGAGAGAGAGAGAGAGAGAGAGAGAGAGAGAGAGAGAGAGAGAGAGAGAGAGAGAGAGAGAGGGGGACAGACAGAGAGAGATAGGATGGAGAGAAAATGAGGGCTATTGAAAGATTGAGAAAATGAGAGCAAAGGATATACAGAGACAGAGAGAGGGATGGAGAGAGAGAGAGAAGAGGAGAGAGAGAGAGAATGAGAGATATTGACAGAGAGAGGAGAATGAGAGAGAGGGATAGAGAGACAAATAATGAGAGAGAGGTATAGAGAGCCAGAGAGAGAGAGAGAGAGAGAGAGAGAGAGAGAGAGAGAGAGAGAGAGAGAGAGAGAGAGAGAGAGAGAGAGAGAGAGAGAGAGAGAGAGAGAGAGAGAGAGAGAGAGAGGGAGACGGACCCGGCTGCTTCTCATGCTGGCCGTGCCACTCCAGCTGACACCATAAATCTCACTTATTTTCAGATCCAACCCAGACACAGACAGAAATTACACTGCAGACCACATTACTCTGGCCACGGCGGCACAGTGAATGCTAACCTGGAGGAGATCCTTGATAAGGCGGACAGGCTCCTTCTCCCACACATTACCCCAGTGAGAGGCCCCAATGTACCTTCAGCAGAGACCATCAGCGGTTGGATTGCAGAAACATTGGTACTCATTGGTAGAATTAGTCTGAAAGTGTTTCAATGGGTGTATTAGTAGCATCAGAATCGCAGGATGATGCAATGCTAGAATGCTAATAAAGATGAGATATTTGTGACTTAACAACCGATAAATGTCTTTCTACTAAACAGTAGACCCTAAACTGTTGGAGATCGAATGTTTGCCGAAGCTCTCATTGAGATATTGGGCGTATCCGATGAAAGAACACGGTAAATCTGCGATTAGCCATCAAACCCCCGTCAGGATTATTCCAGTTTCACAGGCTTGTGTTTTAATCCCAGTTCATTAAACTCAGTTGAGTGAATCACAGTCCTGCGGTGAACCAACAGACTCCATTTTGGATTGAATTGCTTTGTGTATGCTCGATGGGGTGAACCGCTGGTACAACCATGTTAGATCCAGTCGTGACTTGTTACTGCCCTGCTCTCTCTCTCTCTCTCAAAAAACACAAAATATTTAATGTATTCTCTCTCTCTCTCTCTCTCTCTCTCTCTCTCTCTCTCTCTCTCTCTCTCTCTCTCTCTCTCTCTCTCTCTCTCTCTCTCTCTCTCTCTCTCTCTCTCTCTCTCTCTCTCTCTCCTCTCTCTCTCTCTCTCTCTCTCTCTCTCTCTCTCTCCTCTTCTCTCTCTCTCTCTCTCTCTCTCTCTCTCTCTCTCTCTCTCTCTCTCTCTCTCTCTCTCTCTCTCTCTCTCTCTCTCTCTCTCTCTCTCTCTCTCTCTCTCTCTCTCCCAGCCTGCTGGGTCATCTCCGGCAGCGGTAATCTAACATTAGCTCTCAATGATAGCAGGTCCCAACTATTTACCCTGTCATGTATTATGGACGACCCTGTTACATGGGGGTGGGGAGGATGGGAATCCCGACGGACACAGAATTAATTTAAGGCAGCCTCAGATTTCAAAAGAAATTGAATCAAATTCAATGACACTTTGTGTGTGTGTGTGTGTGTGTGTGTTTGTGTACTATATGTTCGCTTTGTGTGTGTGTGTGTGTGTGTGTGTGTGTGTGTGTGTGTGTGTGTGTGTGTGTGTGTGTGTGTGTGCTGTGTGTGTGTGTGTGTGTGGTGTGTGTGTGTGTGTGTGTGGTGTTGGTGTGTGTTGTGTGTGTGTGGGTGTTGTTTGTGTTGGTCGGTGTTAGTCGGTGTGTGTGTGTGTGTGTGTGTGTGTGTGTGTGTGTGTGTGTGTGTGTGTGTGTGTGTGTGTGTGTGTGTGTGTGTGTGTGACTGTGTGTGACTGTGTGTGTGTGTGGATGTTTGTCGGTGTGTATTTCTGTGTGCGCGCTAGGGGAAGGGAGGGGTCGGTGTATGCAATAGAGCCCTGTCAAAGTCTATAAAATATAATGAAAAGCCATTTGAAGATTAAGTGTTTTTGTGATTCATTGGTATCTCTTGGCTCAACTAATAATCATTTCACTCTCAAGCTGAATGGACTGGGTAATTGGTGCTTACAAGCCACCAGACTCCTTTCAACCAATCGTAATCCCCCCTTTCTCTGTGTCTCGTTCATGGGGTAACAAACAGTAGTGGAAATCTTCCGAGTTCTAGTGAATAGAGCAGTATACAGAACCCGCGTATTTCCTTGACGAATATGGTACCAGGTGACAGGAAGCCGGAGACTTCAAAGAGGGCATGATTGAGCTGGTAAACATAAGCAGTACAAAAGGATGTGGCAATTCTGTCTACAGGCACGCTGTGGAATTTGATCTTTCCCGCTGTGAACGGATAAGTGGAATTCTGGGAACACTCCGTTTCATGGCATGGCTTTAGGAACAACAAAAGGGGTTTAGCTCATTCAATTATATTGAAATTACTATGATCCTTTTGAAATTGCCTCAATAGCAGAACAATGGAGAGATTATGTATAGCACATTTTATCAGACTATATTTTGTTTTTGTTGTCATATGAAGAACACATTGTTCCATACACAGTACCCAACAATGGGACTAGGACTGTGTGCTTTAGACTCGAGGCCGGAGTCCTAGTGGGATTGGTTCTGCTTCAAGAGAGGCCAGTGTAATTGACCAGAGGTTGCACTGGACAGAAGCGATAAGGAAGGGTCTTCTTGGGTACTACTGGCTTTGGAGTGGAAAAGTTATACTGTGGCCATCCTAATTGGCCCCACTTATCTTCTTTGTTGGCGTAATGAAAGGTTAAGAACTCTGTTCAGAATAATGAAGCTGTACACATCAACGCTTAACCAGTGGGGTTTGACACATCAATGAGGTCCTGTGCCAATTACTCTCCAACACACAGTCTCCCCTCTCCATACATCCACTGCTCGCAGCAGACCTCACCTCACTTCCCCCTCACACATGCCTTTGTTAAAGGTGGACTCAGCCATCGGGTTCTCTCAGGTCAGATACTGAGGAAATAAAATTCTTCAAATGCTGAATTTGGGGAATCTTCTGCGTTTGTAGACCCTGAGTCCATCCATAACTGATCAGTGTGCCTCAAAGTGTGGGAAGCAGATTTGTCAGGGTGTTCCCTCAGGTTTTTCAGTAGAGTTGGAAGCCAAGTGAGGAATAGGTGTGAAAGGTTGGAGCAGCAGCACACCATCTGCGGTGAGGTGTTGGCCAAAAGAGGAGCCCTCTGTAACCAGGAAGTCTGGCTGTGGTTCCGGCCAAGGCAGGGGAAAGCTTTGCCCTTTTGCCAAACAGCGTGAGCCCTCTGTCACTTGGAGCCGCCTCAGACTGGCAGCAGAACATTTACTCGGCAAGTTCTCAAAAACTATCAAAACAACCACCTCCTACTTGGAGAAAGGGATAACAGTTGACTGTTATGCAACACTTCATCAACTATATATGTGGGAGATGTGGGAATGACTTTCCAGTGGACATAGAATCTTCTAGAAGCCATTGGTCCCTAAAAGTAAGGTCTACCATAGGTCTCTCAAAGGGAATATCTCTTATAAGCCAGGAAGTGATGATGTAACCACAGTCCAGCAGTTGCTAGTTGTCCAGTCATATTTGATCCAAATCCTCACTAATGCCTTAAAGCGTTCATGTGATGCAATGAGTCCAAATCTCCATTAAAAGTGTGTCTGTAAATGTTATGTTACACAATATTTATACAGAAATGTTTTTCTTACAAAGGGTTTTTTTTTATTTAGAAATTACAAAAACAGGGATTTGGTTATGTGGATCTTGCTCTTCTCTGTCTGTCATTGATTTTGACAAATTACATTTTAGGATTCCCAATGCACAAACACTTATTATTTTGGAAACAATGTGATAAAAAAATTACGATAAAATTACAAAGAGAAAATAATAAACAAACGATGAAATATCAATGATGTATAAACAACCAAACATGAATATGAATCAATAAAATGCATATATTATTTCCAAAAGGCTTTGGTTGAATTTCAACCACTTGCAGAAGCAGGAAAAGCATTTGTTTTACTTAATTACCATTTATAATTTGACCTCAAAAGGCAGATAATAAAATGATTCAAATTCGTACAAGAGTAAACCATGTTTCAATACAATGCAATATCCCTCACCACAGAGAAACAGAAAGACACAACCCCCAAACATGAATTTTATTGCTTCAATATCAATAAACTATGTGAGCTCGTCTTCAACCTCACACAAACTTTTCATCACTTCTCTCCAACTCTCTTTTGTTGTTGTGTCTCTTCAATAAGTCTTCTTTCGCAGCATTAAAGATTTAATATTGTGTGCAGCGCAGACTTGTTCATTGAACTGTTTGTCAACCACAGACTGTTAAGATCCCTGATCATTTTAATTAAAAAATGTAAATTGATTGCATACCGTTGCTGATAGCGACACAATAGCTGAATTGAGTTTGCTCAACACTGGGCTTGTTTGAAATTTCAATCGTTCAGTGGATATGGAATCATCAGTGAGCAGAAGACATGATACAGATTTCTCTTTTATGGGCAAGCATTCAACACACCAGACAGACTCTCACACATTTGAACATCTTAATCTGTATTTATGTGCTAATTGTTGAGTAAAAAAAAAAAAAAAATGGGGTTGAATAACCAGACAGTCTCTCTCTCTCTCTCTCTCTCTCTCTCTCTCTCTCTCTCTCTCTCTCTCTCTCTCTCTCTCTCTCTCTCTTCTCTCTCTCTCTCTCTCTCTCTCTCTCTCTCTCTCTCTCTCTCTCTCTCTCTCTCTCTCTCTCTCTCTCTCTCTCTCTCTCTCAACCTCTATCTATACATCTCCCTCTCTTTCTATCTTTTCCTTCTCTTTCTCCCTCTTAACCTCTATCACTACATCTCTCTCCCTCTCTTTCTATCTCTCCCTCCCTCGCTCTCTCTTTCCCCTCTTTCTAACTCTCCCTCTTTCTATCCCTCCCTCTCTCCCTCTCTCTCCCCCTCTCAGGACTCAGAGATCCTGAATACGGCGGTCCTGACTGGGAAGACGGTGGCAGTGCCGGTGAAGGTGGTGACGGTCGGGACGGACGGCTCCGTCACCGACGTGTCCGAGGACGTCCAATGTCGTTCCACCGATGAGGACGTGGTCAAGGTCAGTCTGACAGGAGGTCATACCGTATATCTCACAGTAAAAGTTATATTGCGTTGTGTGGCGACCTTCTTTATTTGAATCAAAGTTTCCCCAGAGTAGCGTTGACCTTTTCCGGGACTTGCTCCGGGAAACAGCTGGTTTTGGATGTTGCCTTTTTTTTTAGAACCAAAACAATCGAGCAATCACCAATTCTGCCTTTTGTACCCAGCTCCTCTGACATAGAGCATACGCCGTATCAATAGCACACAGTGTGTGTGAGAGTACATTTACATTTACCTTAAAGGTCTCATTCCTTGAGAAACTGAGAATACTTGTTTTTGTTTAAATACTATAGGTCTCTACGAGTTGCATATGCATGCTGCGCGTGAAAGTGTTCCTCTACCCCCATTACCTATATTAGGCAATGAGAGAAATCACAGAGAAAAACGAGCGGATGAGAAAACCCCATCGGTGTGACGTCACACCGAAAATTAGTATTCATGGCCACGCCTCCCACCCAGCTTAGCTAGCTTGCTACCGCCCACCGGCAGACATGAAGTAGCAGAGCTCATTTCTGCAGCTCAGCGTCACAGTGCTCTTAGCCAATCAGAGGCGAGCAGATTAGCATATCATGCATATTCATGTTAAGAGGCAAAATCCTGTCGTTCGTCCCCTCCTACCTCCCCCAACAAACTAAAACAGCATGGAACAGACCCAGAAAAGCTTTTTTTTCTCTAAAACCGGCGCTTAGGGCATCAATTCAGACTACAGATCATCGCAAAATTAACGAAAAAACGATGAGATGAGACCTTTAAGAGCATTTGGCAGACGCTTTTATCCAAATTGACTTACGACAAGAAGAAAGAGAAACAACAATCTATCGCTGTCTGTACAGTAAAGATGTTCATAGAAAAAAATGCCAAGCACTTCGCATTGCTAGGTTAAGCCACTGCCCATCGTAGGGGTGGAGTATGGGAGGCCGATGACAGTGATGACCACATTCATTTAACGTGCTCGTGAATGACGTGTCTAATGCGTTAACTCGATGACTTGCATGCAGAAATGGACGCGCGTTATATATTTTATGTTGCATAATCAGAATGGCTCAGAGGGTTAAAGTTATATTTCAGGCTGAAAATAATAAAGGCACCTCAGGTCCTTGTACCGTTTTATGTGGTTTTTCACTTTGCCGTGGCTAAACTCGATTTCTATAGACGCTGCCATGTCCCAGGGAGGCGTTGCTGCCGAAATTACAATGGGATGTTATGGAGAGAATATCTTATAATCACTGTAGCTTCAACCCTATATTTAAAATATTGGTTTCATTCATGGGACAACTCAGCGGTTGTGTCTAAGAATCCCTGCATATTACATATTTGCAATGTTCCTATGGCGGGAAATCAGTAACACACAGGTTTTGCCTGGCCAGCAGCCTTGTTCACCCAGAATGCACTTCAGCTCTTCGGGCTTGTGGCGCGAAGAGCCATGAGTATAGAGGCAGAGGCATTGCGTCGTTTGAAGAGGAAAAGACCCGGAATCCACTGTTAACCCAGGAGAGTTGGTCTCTTCTGGCCGTGTGGAGCCCAGATCTATGTTTTAACATACAGTCCTGGAGCAGTCAGGTTGC
>OLKM01000266.1:317401-362401 GCA_900291075.1 Melanogrammus aeglefinus | reverse complement strand
TTCTGAGATTAAAATCAGCATTCTGACTTTTAACTCAGAATTCTGACTTTAAAGTCAGAACTACGGGTACCTGTAAGGACCAACCTCCGTGGGAGAGACACTTTGCTTTATGCCGTAGGAGGAAACCACACACAGAGTACCCAGTAGCCCTAGCCTACTTGTGCTAAGATGTCTTCCCTTAGCGACTTCTTGCGGGTTTAAGGGGTTCCAGAAGCAGCCATTTCATTAATGGAAGACCAAAAGGTGAGTGAAACTGGTACCAAAACAACACATTGTTCCGGTTTCACTCACCTTTAGGTCTTCCATTAACGAAATGGCTTCTTAAAGATTTCTGAGAATAAAGTCAGAACTTATTTCTTTTTTTACGAGTGGCCCTAATCCTCTTCCATACTCTTCCGTACTCTCCTGACGTGGCTGGATATACAAATGCATTTTTTTCAACAAGGAACTCTTTGTAGCCAATCAGATGTGTGTGTGTGTGTGTGTGTGTGTGTGTGTGTGTGTGTGTGTGTGTGTGTGTGTGTGTGTGTGTGTGTGTGTGTGTGTGTGTGTGTGTGTGTGTGTGTGTGTGTGTGTGTGTGTGTGTGTGTGTGTGTGTGTGTGTGTGTGTGTGTGTGTGTGTGTGTGTGTGTGTGTTTGCGTGTGTGTGTGTGTTTGCGTGTGTGTGTTTGTGTGTGCGTGCGTGTGAGTGTGTGTGTGTGTGCATCCATACGCGTGCACTAATATTGATTGTTGAGTTACGGCAGCAATGCGCCGTGGGAGGTGGTCATAATGTGTCTGGCTATAGGGCTCTGGATGTCAGCTGTCATGTTCTGCTTCACGCTTTCAGCGCAGATCATTTGGAGAGTCTATCTGAGTGGCTGCAGTGGCGGCTGCCAGGTCCCCTCAGCCTGTCAGGGACCACCGCGCCATGCTAATCAAATCCCACAGTAAAGTTATAACCGTCAGTAAGGCATCAAGCCCCTCCTCTCACTCAACCCTGAGTCATCATCCCCGCTGGAAAGTGTAAACGCTGACCCAAATTCCACAAAGCAGACGACAACAAGAGGCTGGATCCTGAATGCGCCTGAGAGAGATGATCTCCGTCTCGTGCCGGCGATGTGGACATGGGAAGCCATCGATCATTGTTACATTTAGCGCCGTCGGTTTAGGATGCATAGCACGCTGCTTGCCGCCTATGACGCTCGCTGTGTGTGTGGGAAAGTGGCGGACAAATAAGAAAAGAAAAGTCTGCTGGGCGGGGGCCTGCCGGAGGCAACTATAGGGCCCCGGAGAGGAAACACGGTGAGCAGAGGGGTTCAACAATAAAGGGCGGCGGGGTGGGGAGGGATAAGGAGTACGGTCTAGTCTGACATCTTTATCAGTCCAAACACACACACTGGGCGGATCGGGGGTTAGGGTTTGTAGACGCGTTCAAAGGCAACCTTAAGCAACTCTGCAGGGTCTCTTTTATCATGTTCCACGCCTGGTGTGTGTGAAGTTTTAGTTTTTATTAGTGGGGTGCATTCACTATGCCGTTGAAGCACCAGCGCATTATCTTCAATATGTGAAACTATTTCACTTAACTTTTAGAATCTAAATTAAGACAACCTTAAAGGAACTATAGGTACAATTCAGTGTCTATCATTTTAGTATAATTTGTTGCCATAGCTGTCATTCAGCTAGAAGGGAGTGAGATGCTCTGTGATAATATCTATCCTGGTTGACTGTGTTTTCCTTGTCGACATTGACCGCTCCCGGCTCATGTGTGATCAAACAGGACATATTTCCCCTTACTGGTTTGGGAAATCCACCTTGCCTGTCAATCAAAGGTGTATGACGGCACCACTAAAGGGAGGGGCTTCATTTTCCTTCTGATATCTCTCTCTTTACAGCTCTCAAATCTCACCTACAGAAGCTTTATTGGTAAGGCACAGGCTACAGCACGGTAACCTTGTTAACACATTTAGATTTGTGATGTACAATACCTAGCAGGTCCTACGATAACGTCCTGTGTAGTATTCCACTCTGAGCTGGTTGAAGTGCATCTCTGTCGATGGCAGTATGCCATGCTTACAGTAGATATTGCGTATTGCGGCAGTCAGTGGGCTTTAATAGGAGAGCAGGTCTTAAAACGCTGCAGCATCAACCATAAATATCAGAAATGTTGTCCGCGGACAACTCAGTGGTTCTGTCTCAGAATCACCAAAAAATGTATCAGCAGTATTCCTACTTCTTAATTTAGTAGGAGAATGCCCTATTGCTCCAAGATGTTCCTGCTATCAGCCTGCTACAACCAGAAAACACTTTCCCTGTCGGTGAGAAGGTCATTTCTATTGCTCTGATTAGCATAGATGTTTAGCATGAACATTGCTCCCATTATTTTTTGGAGGGTATCATAGTGAATAAATTAAAGTAGTCCATTAAAAATACACAGAAGGAAAGAGGTGGTGAAAGTAATTTGGGGAAACAACAAAAAAGCACACTGGGGCAGATTGCAAGAACCCTGACACCAATGGGAGTTACAAATTGCAAATAACGACAAAGTACAACATTGCACATCTTGTAAAAATACAACTTTTGAATGTACAGCCATTCACTAATGAACTCAAAAGTGTTTTATACATTACATTACAATATATTCATTAAGCTGACGCTTTTGACCCAAGTGACTTACAATAAGTGCATTCACCAGTGAAGATCCAACCCAAAAAGTGCAAGAATCACACAATCATACAATTCATCAAATCAGCATGCTGTTTTAAGTGCTACTTTTTAGAAACAATAGATATTTGGATTTCCATTTTTTCCATGGTCCACAATGTAGTTTGAGCAGATGAGTTCTCAGTCTGCGGCAGAAGATGTGTAGGCTTTCAGATGTCCTGATGTCTGTGGGGAACTCGTTCCATCCTTGTGGAGCCAGGACATGAGAGTCCTGGCTCATGAGAGATTTAGAAGCTCTGTCGAGTTACTTAAAGGAATAATATAGCGCTGCCCTATTTTTTACCATGTTCCACTCCTTCATGTTGTGTGTAGTTTGTTTGTATTTGTTAAAGGGGCAATATGTACTATTAAGCAGAATTAGTCCTCCACATTCAACAGGATACAGCATATTACCTGAAAGTTGTGGTGTCCACCCCTATTGTATTCCAAAAAGTTTGAACCACTTGTCAACACAGAGCTAACTAAGCAAACATGTTAACATAGTCAGTAATGTTGTACAAGTAACTACCATCAAAAGCAATCGCAACAGATCAACATATCAGATAGCATCGTAAATAAACGCTGGAGTTCAGAATCAAACTTACAACATAAAACAATAATGAAACATAATTACCTTTCCCCCTGGGCAAGCAACTGACTTAAAGCCACTAACAGTTCATTAGGGCATTTAACATCTCCAGATCATTGACACTCGTTGACTTGCGAAGGGGAAGGAGTCAACCGCCTTTTACAAAACCCTGTATTCCTGGATAATTGTGTTGAAAACAGGGTAATAGACACGTAGACACATTGTCTGGCATTAGCCAGTGCTTTTATTGAGACTCCCCATCGCGCTCTGCCTGTCTCGTAACCAGAAACAACAACCTCTGCCCTATGGCCACCCCAAAGGGCCACACCTGACCACTAGGGCATTAGAGCAGCAGTAACATACATCTGTTACACCGTTGCATGTATGGCAACACACATGCACTTAAAGGCGCCAGAGACTGGGGCCTTGTTTGAGCTTGCTGCCTGGCCTGGTCCCTCTCCGGGAACGTTCCCGTAAGTCCTTCCGGCTTAAAGCCTCGAGCTCCTGTTCCTTGGAAAAACTCCAACAAAGTACCTGCAGGCTGTAATGCCTTACTGAGTCTACAGTTCATCCCAGGGGCCCGAAGCCTTTCAATATTCCTATTGAACTGTGCAAATATTTGATGAACGTTTTTAATTATTTTTATCCTGCTGTGACATCATGGTCGTCACTTGACAACATGGCGGCCTGTTGACAGCATGATTCCAAAAGTTTTGTTTTTTGACGGACAAAAATAGATTGGCTTTGTTGTATGTGTTATTTGTTGTTGTCCTTAAATAGATACTTTTTTCACTTTTCACACAGTAAACTGGCCTTACTGGATAATGAATCGGAAACTAGATGTGTTAACTAGTATTGCTCAGAATGTTAATTTAGTACCCATAAGTGAAGTAATAACATTTTAGTTAAGTTAAAATATGCTGACAATAGACTCTCTATTCCCTCAGCAAAAGATACAAAGAGAAACAATTCCACTCAAATTCTTTTCGTCTTCTTTTCATATAGAATATCCTAGCTGGGAGAGAATAAATGCATGCACCCAATATCTACAGAGTAGAGATGTTTCTGCAGGCAGGATTTTATGCAAATATATAATTTGCGTTTCCTTCCATCAGAGAGTAAATAAGCTTTTTTATCTTCCATTGTGGACACATGTGGTCATGGTGTCCATTTGGTGACTCCAAATGAAATACAAATACAAAATATAAACTGGAATCAATAATTAAGCTGTGCGCTCTAGCCATCCAGCTATGACCCCCATGTGGAAAGAGTTAATAGAACATTATGCACTCTCACACACACATACACATATATGAACACTTGCACACACGCTACCACGCTAGCGCTGGTTCACACATGAAAGCTTACTCTGTCTAACACACACACACACAACAAAAACAACACAAACAAAATAAACCCAAATACGTACGTGCAGATACATGCACACCCAGTCTTCCATATAGACAGAGAGCTAACCTAGCTTAGCTATCACAGACTCCGTCAGCACATCACCATGGCTGGGATGTTCATGGCTGGGGAAAATATATATTTCCCCAGATTGTCTAATTCCAGCCTGTTGAGGGGGCAGCCTACCCTATGATGGGATCAATGGGATTGACAAAATACCCGAGAGAGAGAGAGAGAGAGAGAGAGAGAGAGAGAGAGAGAGAGAGAGAGAGAGAGAGAGAGAGAGAGGAGAGAGAGAGAGAGAGAGAGAGAGAGGAGAGAGAGAGAGAGAGAGAGAGAGAGAGAGAGAGAGAGAGAGAGGGAGAGAGGGAGAGAGGGAGAGAGAGAGAGATAGGGACAGAGAAGGGGAGAGAGAGGGAGAGAGAGGGATAGAGTGTGAGGGAGAGATTGTTTGTGTATTTGCTTCACCCTATAGCTGCCGGCTATTGCCCGTATCTCGTATATGTCAGCGTATTGTGTGCCCTTGGTTGTAGTGCAGATATGTACTACTGTATAAGACTGTATCACATGGCTTGCCCTAGGCAGAGGTGGGGTTGGGGGGGGGGGGGTGAGTGAGAGAGGGTGAGGGAGAGTCAGGGTGAGAGGCCAGACGTTGATCAAAGCCGTTGTTTCTAGACGGTTCTATGACAGAGGAAAAGCGTGAAGTGGACGGTGGCGGTCCAATCTCCTTTTTACTCATTTTCCTGTTGGTCTGGACCAGATGTTGTTGTTGTGTTCTTTGTAAAGTGTTGTCATGTCATTAGCGTAGTGCTGGCCTAATGTGTTCAGCCTCCATCTGCCGCTGCTGCTGGGGTTGAGACTCCCATGTGAGAGGTGGTGGAGCAGGTAGGGGAAAAGAGCTGACCACAGCCTTCCCCCCATCCCCCTCAACAACCCCCCCCACCCCCCACCCCCACCACCCCCCCCCTGCCTCCATGTGAGAGGAGCACACACATCACGCACATGTTCCTCTGGTCCTTTGTTAAAGCGGGGGTGGATGTAACCTGGATTGATAGGGTATAAGGGGGGCCGGTGTTGTGTGTGTGTGTGGGTTGCATGGTGTTAGCCACAATCGTGTGGGCTCCTCTCGCTTCCAATCGCCACCAAGCCCTGATGAGGGGAGTGTGTGTGTGTGTGTCTGCGTGTGTGTTTGTGTGTCTATGTGTGTGTGGGCATGTGACTGTGTGAGTGTGAGTGTGTGTGTGTGTGTGTGTGTGTGCATGTGCATGTGTCTGTGTGTGTGTGTGTGTGTGTGTGTGTGTGTGTGTGTGTGTGTGGTGGTGTGTGTGCTGTGTGTGTGTGTGTGTGTGTGTGTGTGTGTGTGTGTGTGTGTGTGTGTGTGTGTGCGTGCGTGCGTGCGTGCGTGCGTGTGTGTCGTGCGTGCATAAGGCCCATTCAGAGGTTGTTAATGTCAAGCTGGGAGAGGCGGCTCCAGCCGGTAGGAAAAGCAGGTGGAGTCTGTGGATGAATTCACTGGTGGAAGGAAGGAAGGAAGGAAGGATTGATGGATGGTGATAACATTAATGAACCTAGGAGTCGAGGATCAGCTGTGAGGTCACCGAGGTCCAGATGGTGGTAATTAGATGGAGAGATAATAGTTATTTTATCATTTTGTTTTTCTGTTATTGGCACTATATAACTAATCAAGTTGAAATAGTGGCTTCTGCGCGGCAGCTGTGTGCCGGTAGTTATACGCCAGGTAGAATGTGGACACTGATAATGAGTTTATGTATAGTGTACGGCCGATAAGGGGTGTGTTTAGTTTAAGAATAATAGGATGATGATTGTTTGGCCATGAATGCAGTTAATGGTTAAAAATAACAAAATCCGGACCTCACTCATTTGTACAGCCAGTCCCCACCCTCCTGACCCTGTATGTGCAGAATGGACATCACCACCCCACCCCCACCCCAGCACCCCTGCCCCCCCCCCCCCCCCCCCCGGCCCTTGCTCCCCCTGTGTCATAGGAGTCCAGCATTAAGATGATCCCTCTCTCCCCGCCAGGTGTCGGACAGATGCGACTACGTGTTTGTGAACGGTAAAGAGATGCGCGGGAAGGTGGGGATGCTAGTGAACTTCACCTACAGCTTCCTGAGTGCTCAGCTGGAGCTCAACGTGTGGATCCCACGGCTGCCACTGCAGATGGAGGTGTCCGACACGGAGCTGAGCCAGATCAAGAGCTGGAGGGTTCCCATCGTGGGCAGCAGCCAGAGGTACGGTGTGTGCGTGTGCGTTTGTGTTTGTCGGTCTGTCTGTGTGTGTGTGTGTGTGTGTGTGTGTGTGTGTGTGTGTGTGTGTGTGTGTGTGTGTGTGTGTGTGTGTGTGTGTGTGTGTGTGTGTGTGTGTGTGTGTGTGTGTGTGTGTGTGTGTGTGTGTGTGTGTGTGTGTGTGTTTGAGAGAAAGAGTTTGTGTGTGTGTGTGTGCGTGCGTGCGTGCGTGCGTGCGTGCGTGCGTGTGTGTGAGAGAGAGAAAGATAGTGTGTGCATGCAGGCATGTGTCTGCAAAATACCTGCTCCCCTCTGGACATGCACTTGTTTTGCGCATGTGTGATTATATTCGGTAAAGACAATTATATTACAGAACACTTCCTCCTGCAAAGCTGGAGGTCAAGGTAAACAGCTTACTCTGCCTTTTCATTTCGAAAACGTGGTACAGTACATTAGGTTCTCACTGTTCCATCCGCAGAAACGCTCCACTGTGGAAACTCTGCAACGGCCAGCTAAATTCTAGATGCTAATTAACAGATTTTGTGCCACTCTACTTACTGGACATCAGAGTGCATAGAAACTGAATACATACAAGAACAAGCATACAAGAGCATATGCCAGGGTTAGTTTGGGAGTTATAACAGACCACACATCATCATGTCATTTTATGACCCTTGGTCATATTTGTGAGTTGTTTACATGAATTTCGCTACCTCTGGTCATGTTAAGTATTTAAATTAAATGTTTGTGCCTTTTTAAGTTCTTGTGGAGAGAATAATTTCTTGGTGCAGCCTGTTCCCCTAGGGGCTATACACACACACACACACACACACACACACACACACACACACACACACACACACACACACACACACACACACACACACACACACACACACACACACACACACACACACACACACACACACACACACATATATGTATATACTGAGATATACATTGAAACTCACTCACCCGGTTTGGATATATGGATATTTATAGACCAGGTTTTGTCTCCCTTCCATTTTTGAATTGAACATAGAAACAATTACCAGCATGATATATCACACGTCTAACTTTCAAATGAACTCCCAAATGCAAATGAGTCTTCTTTAATAGGGGCTGCGCTGCATGATTTATATTTACTTTCCTCTCCAATGGTTTCACGCAAACGATAACGATCAGAGATCTCCCCCTAGCAACGCGGCGGCGCCCGCGCGACCCGCCGCACGCTCAAACTCAGGACTTAAAAACATCCCCCCCTCATCATCATCCACTGACTTGCTTGATTGCCATCCAGCTGGAGCGGGAGAGGACAGAGGGGCGGTCCCGGGGGGTTGCGGAGGACATCCGTCAGAACACTGTTCCCTCCTTGCGTCAGGCGACTGGCAGCTCGGCCCTCGTAACAAAATGGCTAACTGTTGCAGCATCACCTGCTCTGCGGTGCGATGCCATCACCTCGGCTCCCGAATATAAACCTGGCGTCTTATTAGAGCTTTCGGCGGGTCGGACCTTTCCCTCCGGCAGCCACTCAAGCGCCACTGCTGCGTTGCACTTGTTGACATCCGTCAATGGACGGGGCCGGCCCCCAACACCCCTGTGGTGATTACTCGTTGACGGTGCTCATATCCGGCATGGCGCAATGTTTGACTCTTCTTTATTTTCTCGCGCCCATGTGGCCCCAATCGTTGTCCACGAGGGCCGTGCCTGTGAGTGACAGCGGCGTTGATTCGGCACCAAGGCCAGACTTAGACGCTGTGCTGCTGTCCAGCGCCGGGCCACTCTGCGTCAGCGGCCGACAGCCCAGGGCTTGTTGTGGCCACCGAGGCTTGTGTGTCCGGCCTGGCATGGCCCTGCGACCGGGTACTATGGGAAAGATTCTGTCTGTTCCCAGTATCCCTGTGCTTCATGCATCTACGTTTATCTGGGAATAGCAGACTTGACCTTGCGGAGGCTGCAGCGCGCTTGGTGGCAGACACGGGCTTTTGGTCCGCCGTCCATAAGCTCAGCGGGGAGCTGAGCCAATCAGCTGCCACACTACACTGAAGGGACCATTCGCTGGCAAATGGACACAGTTAAATTTGAAAAGACGAGAGGAAAGAGTGAGAGGGAGTGGAAAGAGGGAGAGCGGGAGAGGGAGAGAGAGCGTGCGTGCGAGAAAGAGAGAGAGCGGAAGAGAGGGAGAGAGGGAGAGGGAGAGAGAGCATGCAAGAAAGACAGCGGGATAGGGAGAGAGAGCGTGAAGAAGAGGGAGAAGTAGAGAGAGAGGGATAGTGAGAGAGGGCACGCGAGAGAGAGAGAGAGCAGGGCTTTTGATTGCCACTGACAGCCTCACTAAGCTCTAAGCAAAGCCTTCACATACAGCATCGTACGTGTGTGAACGGAGCGGTAGTCACTCATGCACACAACCATATCAAGTAAGAACTGTATTATAGCTTTAAAGAGATTGTTAGCTGTGCAGTAAGTTGGTTGCTCATTCTGTCATTCAGTAGCATGTTATGCTTCGAGACACAGGCTTACAGAGAAATCTTTATGTAAGTACAGGACTGCAGCACTGCCTGTCCATTTTTGTCCCAAAAAATTGGGGGGAGTTATCTGGGTGGACAGGGGGGGGGGGGGGGCTGGTACTTTTAGTAGACATGCAGCAAAATGTCAAATCAAATGGAGCACGGGCTCCAAGTGCAAAAAGAGGGAGAAACAGAAAAAGCCAAAACCCAACATTAATATGCATCAACTCTTCATAAAGTAAATCTGGGCATTGGAGCAAATGAAGCAGAAAGGAAAAAAATTGGTTTCTGAAGAAGGCTGCACTGCAATTTCAGCCTGGTTTGTCCATTACATTAACCTCTGAGGTTAGGTTGAGATTGCTCCCTCATCACCTGCAGATTAGTTCTATGCCAGAATCTAGGTCTTCATTTGATGAGTTTATACTGTATAACATCCCAGACTAGGATAATTATTTTCATTTTTAAAAGAATGTTAAGAGGATTTGTAACTCCTACTCAGCCATTAAGTACGTATTAGTGTGAGTAACCAAAAACAAGCCAAAGCGTTCTTGAATTAAGAGCTTCTTTTCCCTGGTCTGGATGGATGAAATCTATTTCTCTTGCTGAAGCCCATCAAAGCGATGTGCACATGCATTAGCTACTGTATGTACCTTGCAAGGCTCGATCTAATGAGGAAATTAGCATGCACACACGTCAACTAAATTAAAATTTGGCTTCAGACCGGAGTTTGAGGGCGCTGTTAGAATTAATTAAAACACGGCCCTACCATCAGATTAAACTGATTACTGATAACTGATGGCAAGGAGGCAAAATCATTATGAATCTTGCTTAGTTACTACATGTATAGTGAGCCTCCCTCCCCAACTGACCAGACGGCAACGCTCGCCTCCAGCTTTAAAAGACCAAAAGAATGCAGTTCATATTCCCTGTTGGAGATTTGACCTTGCTCAGCTGGATTGGTTGAACTTTGACCTTTGGCTTATGTTGCTGTGGTAACATCTTCATATGGTGAGGCTCAAGCACTTTCTTTTTGTTGCCCGTCCCTAGAAAATGCATGTTTGATTAGGTCTGTTCGCGGCGATAGCTGTTCTGGAGTCCTTTGCTATGCCTGTGAATCTTAATATGTTTAGTTTAGTTTTCGCTACCAGAGCACTGCAATGAAATCATGGATGGAAGGGAAACGTCCCAATGTTGTATGTATGCACACACACACACACACACACACACACACACACACACACACACACACACACACACACACACACACACACACACACACACACACACACACACACACACACACACACACACACACACACCTACTCACACAAACACACACACACACACACACACACACACACACACACACACACACACACACACACACACACACACACACACACACACACACATACATTTATACACACACACACACACACATATCGCACACACACATACTGTTTGTCTCGGTGTGGGAGAGAAAGTGTCAAGAGGCGTGATTGAATGAAACAAAAGTGTGAACAACAGACATACCGTGGTGATGGTGAGGGCCCATATATGAACGACTCGATTCTGCTGACAGTTCCTCCTTCGCTCCAAGGCTCTGAAGAACTCCCCTCACCTTTCCCCTTGGTCAGCTGATCAAATCCGCCCCATCCTGGGCAGAGTGACCCTCTCCATCCCTGTCTCCACAATCTGTCTATTGTTGCAGATATCTAATAATAATGCAGTACCCAACCTATTTTGGGCTATAGTTTAGCGGACTGCACTGCTGGAAATGCTTTAAACATGTGACATTGTTGATTTGTTAGCCGTTGTAATTAAATGGCAGCAGCGCTATCCAGGAAGCTATTATTGGGAAGCCGCAAGGAAGGCATTGAAGAACAGAAAGAACAACAGGTGTCTTATGATGAGGCTGAGCCCGGGCCTGACGTTTGATGCCCTCTTCTTTGTTTATTCACAAGACATCTGTCTGTCTCTGTGTAAGGTAAATAAGGGTCTACGTGGGAGAACTGCTGTTGGCTGGGTATGAGCGCTAAATGGGTTTTAGAAAGGTGTGAACTTTACAAACACGGGCGATAAATGTGGTACAGCTTCCGTAATTCTGAAAAATAGATTCTGCGGCCACCAGCTCAATGGCTCTGCAATGATTTCCGCTCGTTCCTTGTTCCCCGATACCGTAGGAGAGGCAAACTGAGCGGAAACAAAGGTGAGTCTCGAAAGGAGGGGAGGTTTGATGACTCGGCAGTAGTCGGCTTTTCTGTATACTCCCTTTGTATTAATATAGGAAAGAACGTGCTTTAAGATTCGTTATTATAAAAAGTTTTTTAGAAAAGTGACTTGAATACGGTTGGTTAAATATATATCTATGGATTCTTTGAACGCTGACCTTGAATTAAGGGAACCAATAGAACGGCGCTCGTCCTCATCCCCTTCTGTTTTCCTTTTCATCACAGGTCTGCGCGGGACAGCGAGGATGAGGACGATGACGACCGTCGAGGGCGGAGCTGCATGCTGCAGTACCAGCACGCCATGGTGCGGGTGCTCACCCAGTTTGTGGCGGAGGGGCCCGACGCGCGGGGCCCCACCAGCTTCATGCTGGGCAGCGACTGGCAGGTGGACATCACCGAGCTGATCCGGGACTTCCTGAAGGTGGAGCGCCCCCACGTGGCTCGCTTGCTGGACGGCAAGGTTCTCATGGGTCTGGACGTCGGGATGACCGCCATCCAGGTGAGCTGAGGGTCTGCAAGGAGAACACTTTATATGGTGTACCTCTTTGCACTTAGTATTTAGCGATAGTACTTAGCAATGTGTAGCATCTTATCTTCGCTATCTTTGTTATATACGGGGAATGGGTTAACCTAACAATTGTTAGTGTTTGGCACTTGGTTCTATAAACATTCTTATTGTACCAACAGCGGTATATTGATTCTCTTTCTGACAAATGTACTTATTGTAAGTCACTTTGGATGAAAGCGTCTGCTAAATGCCCTGAATGTAAATGTACTGTGAAGCCTGGTTCCACCACATTTAGGTTGTCTGTTTCTGATGCTATTTATTTCACAAAAGCCTTGAAGCGCAGAAGAAAACGTGTTCAGAAAAAATCATTGAACCGTACGATATAGTTCATTCTCACCAAAATGCATTTAATCTCATGAGCAGTTTATTAAATGTCAGAAGGAGTTTGTTTAATCTCAGAAGAAATATATCCAGTGTTACTGAAGTAGGAACAGTAACCACATGAGGCATACTTGATCACCATACCACGTTAAAATGCTGAATATTTGAACCGTCTTTCGCCGAGTTAGCTTTGACCAGACATAACTTTATCCCCCCTCAACCCTGGAAGATCTCTGAAATGAATCAGGAATCAGTTTAAAGGACTTCTTCTTTCACAAAATAAATACCTTATTACATCACGTGTTTATGAGAGAGAAATATACTGAACCAGTCGAGACTGGTTCAGTATATTAGGTCTGCATCCACAACAGATCCGGTGGCAGGATTACATATGGGGGCATCCGAAATGACTGATGGGGCGCAACTATTGTTCACTCGCTGATAACACAGGAGGGATGATAATCGATGGTACAATTACAGACAAGGTTTTTGAAGCCCCCCACAGAAGTTTTGCCAAGAATACAGGCTACTGCATCGCTTTAAAGCCACTTCGATATGAACTGTCTTTCCGAGAAAGGGCCATAATACCCGGCGTAAAACCACAACAGAGATTGGACACGGTCTGCCCAGCCTTATCGATATAATGCAAAGCAAGCAACTATTCTTCGACTTTTATTTAACTTTCACATCACATCCTCTTCTTGGCAGCACTGCCAATGATGAAATAATGTCTATGCCTATTCTTTTACTTTAATAAGCGTAGTATTATTTCACACGCATTAAAAAAAAATATGCGTGGGATCATGAATTATGCAAGCCCAACCAAGCTGCTCTTCGTACCGGGATTCAAAAGAGTTGCGATTCAGATATTCGAATCAGCAGCTCAGTGAAACTATACTCTTTTTCCTAGTACTTTGAATGACCCCGCCCTTCTGTTGGGAAGGGCTTTTTTTTTTTCAGCTGCTAAAATTGTCAAACATTGATGTGTCATGCGTTCAATAGAGTTGCGTGAATGAATGATGGATGGGGCAGATTGTGTGATAGAACCAACCATAGTTTAGTTACCAAACTCAGCGGGCACGACGTTTGAACTGAGGAGGCGTCGCGTCCTTTTTTCCCCTGGGTGCGCCGGCCTGATCCGCTCTGAGCCTCACTCACGTGGTACTGGCTGCCCGCTGGTGTTGGCCCGAACTGAACTCTCTGGGAGGACAAACTCTGTTGCTGTGATTACACTTAAAGAGCTAAGGTCGTGAATATATCTAGCCATTACAGCACCATTGATACCCTGCAAAGACTATAGCGAATGTCGATGTGCGGACGTGGTTTGCACATACAGCAAAGAAGTATCCAGTGTACTTCCCAAGCTGCCTTCCCACCAGAGATAAGACAGTGTGTCTTGTATGTAGGTCAGACTGTGGCTGCTGTTCTTCGGGATTACAGGTAGATGGATTCTCTAAGGGTTTCAAAACAAATCTTGAAATGTTAAGCAGGGGCATTATTTTACCAGCCAGGCCGAGGTGGGTTGGTGGGCTGATCTACTCACAATGACCAAAGACAGAAATCTTCGCTTTTGCATTACCCCCTCCCCCCTCTTTCATCGCTCTCTCTCTTGCTCTCTCCCTCCTGCCTATCCCTGTCTCGTTCTCTTGATCTCACTTTCTATATCTGTTGTTATCTCTGTCACACACCACAGGTGCTGTCTCCCCTGTCAGACTCCATCCTGGCAGAGAAGACCATCACGGTGGTGGACGACAAAGTGACCATCACGGAGCTGGGGGTCCAGATGGTGACGGCTCTGTCCATGGCCCTGCAGCTCAGTCAAGGGAGCAATAGAGCCATCCTGGCCACCACCAACAGCCAGGAGCTTCTGCAGAGCCCAAAGCAGGTCAGAGGACCAATTCTGCACACAAAATTCCTACAGAAGAACGTCGAGTGGCGTGGTCAAACCAATCCGAGACAAAAGTTCACACTCTTTTACTCATGTTTTTTGCTTGTCTACTCAAAGGAATTTCTGACACTGGTGTAGCATGAGTGACTTTGGGAATTTGAAAACATCCTCTGCTGTCAACTCCCTCCCCACCATTTTCATGATATAAGACTACCTTTCACGATATAAGAAGCTGTAATTATGAGTTATGCAGAGTTTCCTGGTTTGTCCCAGAGATATTTTTTGTGGTCTACTCAACAGATGTTAGGACTGAGTTCTATTAGTCCCTTCCAATCGATGGGCCATGTCTCATTTGTTGTGGATGTACCGGTAAGGATGTCCTCAAAACAAATGTAAAGAGACAGAAAAGAAAATGCTATGCTCACAATTTGTGAGTTCAAATTAACTTGAGGTTAAAAATGTGGAGACGTCCAGCAGCCTTTGACTTTCCTGCATACAGTTGCCTTTTTTCTTTTTTTGGCACGAAAACAAAAAGGCCCATGTCCCAAGCTAAATTGAGGAAATTCAATGACTTGCATGATTTTCCAACCTAAGAACTTGTATCAGTGTTTGTGTGCGCGTGTGAGTGCTTGTGCGGTGTTGAGTGTGCGCGTGTGTGTGCATGTCTGTGCATGTGTTTGTGCGTGTCGTCATCTAAAGTGTGTATTTGCTTGTCGCAAACTCTAACCCTCTTAAGTCCGAACCTTGAACACTACAATGCAGGACATAATGTGTTTCCTTGGGCGCCTCATAGAAATGGAGAGCTTAATCTCTGGGCGTGCAAAAGCAAGACCACAGTTTCCATCTCCCCCTCCCAAAAAAAGGGAAATGGTTTACAGGCTAAAACTTGGTCCCTCTGTAGATTCTCCTTCCCTGCCTACCATGGTTTGTTCATGGTACCCCCTCCATTGTTCCCTCTGAAGCACCCTCATCCTCCCACTTCCTCTGTCACCCATCCCTTCATCCCTGGATGAGAGAGGAGGATGGGGTTGGTGGTGGTGGTGCTGGTGGTGGTGGTGGTGATGGTGGGGGCTACTCTAGTCTTATCTGCCATCTCCATACACAAAGTGCCCGTGTGGGGATAAGCTGGCAGCACTGTCTTGGTCTTCTCCCGGTAATTAGAGAGCATTGAGGGACCACAGCGCTGCCTCCCCACTGTGAACCCATGGGGGTCGCTCCTCTTGAAAGATATTCAAAGTAGAATATTGAAAAACGGCAGCTGTGAAAAAAGTTTGGCGACGCTGGTGTGTATGTGTATGCATGTATGTTGTGTGGCGAATTCCCATTTGTAGGGGATAACTCTTTAATGCTTGTGTCTAATCTTTTTTCCCGCGCCCGCAGGTTCTTTTAATCTGCCCCACCCCCATCACCCCCCCCCCCTCCACCCCCTCCCCCCCTCAGAGAGCATTAGCGAGAGTTAGCGGTCGCATGGCCCTCCAGTGAGATAGCCTTCTGCTCCTGGTTGAAACACAAGGCTGTTGTACTGGAAACCTTAACAGCCTGCCTTATTGCACAACATTTCTGCTAAAGTTAGTATATTACACAGGAAAATATTATCATACAAATATTTTATATGAAAAGTACATATTATATTCTGAATATTATTACTAGGGACAAAATTCACAATCGAGAAAATAGTAATAGGGAGGATAAACACAAAGATAGTGTGAGGAAAAATACTACACAATCATTTCCCATCGACTGTATGGGACCATAGCCAGCTCGTATCGTAAAATGTCAAGAACAATCTTATAATGTGATCACAGGGCCTACTTTCATCAGGTCAGCATGCATATTTCCCCTCATCACGGCCCTTTATATTGTAGCCAGGACTCAGGGTGCCTTACCTCATCTAGGAAGCGCTGAAGTCCCACTCTTCTTAGGCAGGCATCATCTCTAGAAACAGATACCTGGACAGAAATGCAGCATCTCACGGCAAGGGCAGAGATTTTGAGATGGGAATAATCTGGTTTCTTTTCGGCACTCCTTTGCAGTCCACGTAGTATTGACCAATCAGAGCGATCAGTCTGTGGGGAGCGAAAGAGGCAGAACCGATTGTCCGCAATGCGAGCTCGGAACCCATTGGCAAATGTCTGATTTATCTTTTGTTCATTTTTTTATGTATATATCTGCCAAGGAAGGCGTGGCCCGGACATCCACTGGCGACACCGGAAGCCGCGTGACAAAATCTGTGTAACAGAAACGGTGGCGTTTAACCACAGAGGATCATACATTAACGTCAGACGGGAGCCACTAGGCTCCGACACCGGGGAGGCATTGACTAATAGATCATTTATCTCACCAACTGACTCATCAGATTGCAAATTATTCTAGTCTCAGGAGAAGGCTTTGCAGTCAATTGCTTTCTCACAAAGGACAACAGTGTATCAACATTGTTCTCCTCGGTGTCTACACAGTCAAGGCCATCTCCTACAGTGTTGTATTTGTTTCAATCTATCATCTTTAGATTTAGATATTAGATTTATTTAATACTTCCAAAGGGACAAAATATATTAATGAACATAAAAATAAAAAAATTAAATGTAAATATACAGGATTATAGCAGTCGCTAATTTCCATCCTTAGCCCCTGACTGGAAGATGGTCCCTAAATTAATAAAAAATAAAGCGAAATAAAACAATACACATACTGAGTAAAATATCATCATATACATAGCAACTAAAGTTTCTTTCAAATCTGACAGTGATGATACATTTTAGGTTTTCTATCTTAAACTTTTATAGCTTTTTTATATGTTGACTCTAGGGACTTTAGGGTCGTCTTACAAGCTGAGGCCCAACTTGTTATGGTAGGTCATGTGAGACATGATCATTGCATCGAGTATATAGCCTAGCTGTTTCAAAAGTAAGATTGTTTCTTATGTATCTAAAGTTGGACAAGTTCAATTTAATTTGGTTGACAGTTCTTTTTGTGTGCTGCTTGAAACTCAGTTGTCCAAGAGGTATTTCAACTCTTGAACTATTTTCTATTTCTTTGTTTTCTGTCTTTCTCTTGCTCCACAGGAGGCGGTGATCAGCGCCTGGTTGCAGTTCAGCGATGGCTCCATCGCTCCCCTGGACCTGTACAACCAGGACTTCTTTGTGCTGACCGCCACCTCCCTGGATGAGGAGGTGGTGAGCGTGCGGCAGGACCCCTCCTGGAAGTGGCCCATCATCGTGTCTGAGGCAGAGGGCCAGGGTCTGCTGGTCCGCGTGGAGATGACCGTGTGCGAGCTCTGCCAGAAGTACAAGCGCCGCAGCATCCTGGCGGCAGGGAACTGCAACATCCGCGTGCGCTTTGGGCTGGGCGATCCCCGGGGCGGGGCCAGCGACTACAGCCCCGACGGGGATGAGGTGCTGGAGACCAGGGCCCGGCTGTCCCCGTCCCAGGACAGGACGAGTCTGGAGACCCACTACTATGGCAGCTCCGTCTCCGACATCGAGGACGGGATCATCAAGCGGGCCACCACCACCAAGAGCGTAATCCTGCGCCGCCCCGCCGGCGGGAAGCTGTCCAACGACGGCGGCCAGAACGGGCCCGTCGACTTCTCCGACTTCCCCGTCCAGGTTGACCTGCCGCGGGGCCGCAATCTGGACGAAGAGCCGACGCACAGAAACCGAGGCCTCACCGACCTGGAGATCGGCATGTACGCCCTGCTGGGGGTGTTCTGTCTGGCCATCCTGGTGTTCCTCATCAACTGCATCTCGTACACCCTCAAGTACCGCCACAAGGAGCTCTCCATCGAGGGCCAGGAGAACATGAACCACGCCCACGACTGGGTGTGGCTGGGCAATGAGGCGGAGCTGCTGTGAGAGCCAGGTCAGCCTGTCGCCGCAGCGGGACGAGCACACCTCCATGATTGACTGCAGCAGCGGCCTGGAGGAGGGCAGCCACCTGCTCAACGGCGGCTCGGCGCAGAAAAACGTGCAGGGCCAGGTGCACCGGGCGGCCGAGCACGGCTGCCCGGCCAAGGACAGCAAAGGGGACTCGCCCACCACCAAGCGGAAGAGGGTGAAGTTCACCACGTTCACCACCACCATCCCCCCGGATGGCAGCTACCCCATCGTCAGCACGCTCAGCGCAGGCCACGGCCAGGACATTAAGTGGGTGTGTCAGGACATGGAGCTGGGGGACTCTAAGGAGCTCCGCAATTACATGGAGCGGTTGAACGACAGCGCTTTGAAGGAGGTGGCATAGTGCGCGTGGTGCCCTTGTAACAAACTCAACCGATGCCTTTCATAGGAAAAATGGGTGCGGGTAGAAACTCGCCGTGTTGAGTAGAAGATTTCATTGTACTCAATAGGATAAAAATAGTATAAAAAAGTTACAGACACGGATGACGAATCAAAAACTCAAAATATGTGTCCGTGAGTGACGGTAAAAGGGATGCTCTGTTTTTTGTTTGTTATTTTCCTCACTGTTTGTTATTCCTCTTATTACCTTTTATCATTCTTCCCTTTTCATGGTTTTAAATAGAATCACAGGATGTCCGCAGGATGAATCTGCATTGAGTTTTGAAGTACTTTGATACAGATGACTAGAGACTGAAGATATAGATATCTAGATAGATGGATAAATGTATTGGGTGTGTATGTACACATTAAATGGTTTTGGAAAGTTGTGCAACATTTTGGATATTTGTCAAGAAAGACATTAGCCAGTCATCGAAGTCCTGCATGTGTTGGACAAAAAAAAGGCACAACTCCTCTGTCCGTCGTCATCCTCCCAAACACGAAAGAAAACATGTCCTACGAAAGAAATGTTATGTATATACTGACCAACCTACAAAGCATTGTACTATTGCACTGTATATTGTATTTTCATATCATTTAAAAAAAAAGATATTCCACTCTGTTAATAGTGTGTAAACCTTTTTTATATCTTCATCGCTTTTTTGTCTTTTTAGTCTCAAAGACCAGTGTGAGACTATAGGTTCCTCTGACTGAAGGAGAGGGTCCAGAAAATAGCTTAGAGGAATCCAGTGCTCCTCTTCCCTTTAACAGCAGGAATAATCATCCCTCATTCATTGTCTCACCATCTCTCTGTTCCCGCTTTAGCAGTGACTTATTCAAATTAACAGCCATTAGAAAATGAAACTTTAGAACCGGTTTGGGCTATTCAAACTTTATTGCCATTTATCCACTGACAGCGGCACAATAATATAACATTCACATTTTTACGAGGGGAATTAATAGCTCGGCAACATGTGAACTTTGCAGTTCATATCAGCAGTTCGTATTCTGAAGTACCATAGTGTAAAAAAAAATGCATAGGACTAACCTCTGTCTAGAGTCTGTTGTTCACTGATAAAATACTAGAAGGTTGTAACTTTTACTTTACACCTCTGTCTTCTGCAATATTTTGGTTGTTGGGAAGTTGGAAATCAAATCCAGCAAGGGAGGTTTCTGTTGGGAAACAGCTCTTCTGCGGTAATCCAGCAAATGTTGTCGCCTTTAAAGCAACTCCAAGAGGCTTTCCTCTATTTACCTGTCCATCTTCAGGGAAATGCACCTCCTTCAGGCAACACTTTCACTTTCCCAAGAAATAAAACCTTTGGGGGATTTAATAAAACTTTTCTGAACAAAAGTCAGTCATCTGAAAAATTGCATTTTGCTCAAAAATGTTTGGTATAATCAAAGTAGAAACCCCTGATTGGATTACTTTTTTTCCTTCTTTTTTTGCTCGTTAAAATTGTTATCCATCACAGAGAAAAATCTGGATTTGGATTTTACAGGCTGCATGCAATTACAGTGTGCAGAGCCAAAGGTCCTTCAGTGTACTCACAATAGAGTTCCAGCGGCTCGTGTCCACCTACTACCTGTGTAATTACTGGTGGTCCAAATAAAAAAACTAGTTGTGATGAAGCTCTATGACAAACGGCTTCATCCTCCTTCCATGAGGCTTATCAGCGACTACTAAGCCTCTTCGCTTCATTAGCACTATGCCACCATGGGACTTACCTGAACGTCTGATACATGGAGCAGGTTAAGCCGTCCAGCGTCTTCATGAAACCCAAAACAAGAGTCCCAATGGCTGTCAGAATTGTCAATCACAGAAATTAAAGCGTAGATTTGGCACAACAGGGGTGAATCAGGTGAATACTTCAATATACATCAATGGGTTTATTCAGTCCGCTGGTAGGTCCTTTATATTCTTTCTACATTGCAATTTTTTTCCACAATTGTTGTAACCAATGTTTCTTTCACTACAGGTCGGTTCTAGGGCCTGTGATTGGTTGTGCTCCGATGTCAATCAAGATATCTCCCTGATAAGTGGGTGGTTCTGAAACTATTAATCAGTGTCAGACTCTCTGCTTGGAAAGGCTAGCCCTGTGAGACTACTAAACCAACTGATTGCCTGGCCATGCTTTCCCCAGAGGGGAATGGCCCTCACTAGTGCTGTTTTGTCATTGGACAGTTCTCCTAGACTGGGTAGCCCCACCCATTCTGCAGGCGATTGGAGTTCGCCCTACAGAAGGGTCTGGAGCAATACATTTCTTTCTAGTTTCGATACGTTTGGCGAGAGCCAATCAACAAGCTGGCTTTTCCCCCTGGCGCGCTATTGGTTGGTTTAGCACAATGATGACAGGGAAGCGATGGCAAGCAGCCAGCGAGTCATGAACTAGGCCCATTGATCACGCCTCTTGTGCTGAAGAAAATGACAGCAGCTTTCTCAGACCAACGTGCAGTTCTACGATTGAGCTTGGTCTGGCAATAGCCAGGCTACAGTTCTCCACCATGGTTGCCAAAACAACACTTTGTTCGATGGATTTCATAGCATCAGTGGTATCTAACGAGCCTGATTCTTGAGTAAAGGAGTATTGAAAAGATAGATTCATCGTGGTTCCATGGCCCCGGCAACGACTGACCCATTTTGTGAAGAGCATTGATATTGTATTAGTGAAAGAGACAATGACATCCAAAGTGACTTTGTTCTAACCTGTCAGTGTATTCAAACTATGATTGGATAAAATAAACTATGTTTGCTCTATCCAATTTAATCAGGGTTAAATCAATTTACTCTTACTCTACTGAGTCATATACGAGAATTACACTCTCACATATCACACATTTCTAAAGAAACTCCAAACTTCAAATGATAGTTTTCTGCGAAGAAAATAACAACTCAAAAGAACAGACAGGTTACGAGACGTTTCCAACGGCAGTTGATTGTCAATAAGCCTGGTCCTCACTGAAAGCAGGCCCGGGCCTCACTGAAAGCAGGCCCGGGTCCTCACTGAAAGCAGGCCCGGGCCTCACTGAAAGCAGGCCCGGGCCTCACTGAAAGCAGGCCCGGTCCTCACTGAAAGCAGGCCCGGGCCTCACTGAAAGCAGGCCCGGTCCTCACTGAAGCAGGCCCGGGCCTCACTGAAAGCAGGCCCGGTCCTCACTGAAAGCAGGCCTGGTCCTCACTGAAGCAGGCCCGGTCCTCACTGAATTAGGCCTGCAACTCGTTGCTAATTACCTGAGGTTTGAATATAGGTTGAAAATGAAATGAGACATTTCTACAGATCTGACTCTCTGCATCATTCTATTAGTGGTCAACTGACAACTGTTGAACTGCATAACAGCACAAAAGGAGCAGCAGTGTTGCATCATTGAAAGACTTGACCTGCTTGGAATCTCAAGCAGGGGTCAAAGCAAGGGCCAAAGTTCAAGGGAAGAGAATCGACTTTGTTTTCCTTTTTCCTTGTCGAGTTTGCCAATCAACAGAGACGGCACCATTTAATTGACAGGAGAAAAACATAAAAACCTAAACTCAATGTCATCATGGGTCACTTTGGCCCTGGCTTGCGTCAACCTCATTAAAATGTATGTCAGACTTGCCCCACAACACCCTCTAAAAGGTTCAGCAGAACGCCACCAGGCCTCAACTCTCCCCAACACATACTCTCCTTATAATCCCTTATGTTACACTTCATACAAAGGGCTCTGTGCAAACATTGACACACACTACCCACTCACTCTCCACACACACACACGCACACCAGAGAAAGCAAAAAAGGCAAAGAGAGATAACACTGCTGCTGCCGCTGCCTCTCTCCCCCTCTCTCGCTCTCTCTCCTTTATCTTCGTCTGTCTCGCTTGCTCATCTTTCCTCCCCTTGTGCGACTCTCCGAGGCGCTCAGCCGCACCCCCTTCCCCGCGTGACCGTGGCGAGGGGTGCCGGTCCGTCGCCTGCCACCCTTGGGATTGATCAGCAAGGGGGCCAGAGGAGACGGGTGGGGGATGGGTGTGTGGAGGGTGTATGAGTGCTGGTGGTGGTGTGTGGGGGGTGGGGGGGGGGGGGGTATGCTGGTGGAAGCGATGAGAGTTATCATGCAACAGCACGCCTGTGAGGAGTTTCAACTGTTTTAAAATGGCATAATTAACACAGCAGCGTGCCTGGGGATGGTGGCGCAGGACCAGGACCCCCCACACACAAGGCCTGCTCCTCTGCTTTCAGGGGTCGCTCCTCACCTCCAGGACCCTGGTGGTTTCATTAGACGTGCACGCATTTAGGGCAGCAGAAGACACAGAGACTGTGGTTTGAGGTTTTCCTTGAAGTCCCGACCAACACCCTTTATTCAAATTTCAAACTTAAATCAAATCCAGAATGATTATTTGGTGTGAGACCAGAAAACGATAATATAATATTTGAATCCTTTGCTGTCGGTGGATCTGATGTTCAAGGCCTGTATTTGCACTTTCTTAATAATTGTACAAAATTTGATTCATGCTGTCATCTTTGTATTCACTTTCAAATATTGTTCATTGCAGAGAACTAAATAAACAATCAAACGCACACACATACATATACACTCACACACTCTACCAGGCACGTAAAGACCGAGAATTACAGAAGATTGAATGAACTGCTGTCAAGGTGAGTCTGACCCTCCATTTCAACCAATTTCTGCAGATGGAGCCGTGGGGAACAGGCCATAATAGTGTTCACAAACGCTGGCGGACTACAGCCAAATAGAGGTTCTGTAAACACTGTCTCCCACACTCCAGCGCGTCCAGCAGTGTGAATTCCTGCCGTATAGAGACACACAGACGCGCCCAGGAGTCCAAGAATTTCCGGGGGGTGGAGTATAGCTTTTATATGAGAGCCAGGGGAGTGCACAGAGCTACACACTCACCCAGACCTACACACCCAGAGTGACAGACCCAGAGTGACAGACCCAGACCTTTACACCCAGAGCCTCACACCCAGCGTCTTCTGAGCACGGTGTTCACCACAAGCATTTACAGTACGATTGAACGAAGACGATAAAGACGATTCAGGGTCATTAAATCCATACGCTAACCGGAAATGTTAAATGTTAAATGTTCAAACTGTTCGAATGAGAAACATTAAGATGCATCAACAAAAAAATCCTACAGCTAGCATAATTATATTACGGTTCTTCCATTCAGGGCAACATTTACTACTATAGAATATTAGTCAGAGTCAGCACCCGGAGGCAATGAACTGATGGCTGAGCCCCAGCAATAGCAATGAGCCACGCTCCCAACCATGTCATACATATATAGGCCTGGGAGAGGGCTGTGTGGTGTATAGCGGAGGTGGGGGTTGTATGTGAAGGCTTGGGGAAATGTATTTGTTCTTAGCAGTGGTGAGGGGTGATGGGGGGGATAAGTGTTGGAAAGGTCAGAGAGGCCGCCGAGATACACCTGGTGATGGGAGCGCTCCTCATCGGGAGATTTATCCTGATCCTCGTTCACCTCCTCCCCCCTCCCTCACCCCCTCCCTCTCCCCTTCCTCGCCCCCTTGCCACGGCGGGATGGTTAACGTCTCCTGGCAGGGAGGGCGGAGGGCGGGGGTGGTGGTGGTGGGGGGGGGGGGGAGTCAGCACATCGTTACGACAGGATCACGCCGTAAATCCAGATAAACGCGAGCGGCGGAGACATGTTGTAGTTGTTTATTTCACAGATGATCCGACGTTCTCACTTCCAAGGTACACTGCCGGCCAAGAGGCACATAAATAACACACTTCTAGCTCGTGGAAGTAGTAAATCCTGATTTTAGGGCTGTAGTCGTTTCCATTGAAAATGTGATATGATTCAACATATTTTCATACTTTCTCTATTCACAATGGCATGCAGGGCTCGCTCTGTCGGTAACGTGTGGGGACTCAAGCCGACAGGGGGCTGACTCGCCTCTACGTCGGCCATCCGTTAAGGCGAAACCTTCCCTGACCACGAGGAGGCCTGAGTTGTATAATGAAGGAGCTGTCACAGCCATACAAGGATTAACAGCTTGATTAGCGATATCGGCGTGTGTAAACGCTGATCGTTAATATTTAATGATGACGAATGCGTCTGCCTCAGGCCAGGGTTTTTTGTTTTAATATAGGCGCATTAGCCTTATCTTAATTAACATGTAATGATACGTCTTAATCTGGCAGCAACACGAAGAACATTGTCTGAAGCATCTGCCGTTCCTGGAGTACAAAAGTAAGAGTAAATTATCCAATTAACGCCTCTCTCCCTGGACACGTTCAACTACCAGGTGTCTTTTTATTTTTGCCCATTTTTAAGACAATATGTCTACAGCGCATGAGGTGGGTCTCGTTGACCTTAAGTGGTAGAGCCTGATGCATCAACGCTGACAGGTTCTATACTATATATATATATACTGTATATATATATATATATATATATATATATATATATATATATATATATATATATATATATATATATATATATATATATATATATATATATATATATATATATATACATACATATATATATATATATATATACATATACATATATATATATATATATATATATATATATACATATATATATATATATATATACATATATATATATATATATATATATATATATATATATATATATATATATATATATATATATATATATATATATATATATATAAATGAATCCATTGCCAGCCAACAACTCTTTGTGGAAAACAGATGTTATTCATCCATGTCTGATGCCCTGACTGACACGCTACATTTGTCTTACTAATCCTCAGAGATAACTGCATTTGCTAGGCTCGAAATATTAATGAAATGATGTCAAGAAGACATAAATGATTATAGTTCATATGAATGCTGTGTCTCATTTAAAAACTGGCAATAGTTTAGAATTTACACATTTAATGTCAAGGATAATTTTCCGAACAAATTCCAGTGCTCTTATTTCATTATAGTTCAGAACTTCAACACCAATTATTTCTCTCATATGCAAAATAAAGTCAAATAAATGTTGGAAAGTTTTTCAATACCCTAAATGCAAAGACACACAGAAAGTAAATGACTTGAAGAACCCATAACCGACATTGATATAAGGAGTAATCTTTCTGGTACAAATGTAATCCAAGAATTATTTATTTTGTGCTCTATTTCCTGGTGGGTTAACAGTATAATCAACCAATTGCTATCAAAAAGCTGGTTCTTTTTAAGAGACAAAATACAAAAATGAAGTCACCCCATTCAGATGTTTTAATTATCTAAAATGTAAGCAATAATGAACAAGGTAAATGAAGCTCTCGGTGTATCTTTTACAATGAGTAGGCAAATCTATCTAAGTAATTTGCTGCAATTTGAAATCGAATCACATTTATAACACATTTGCGGGACTAAAAAGTCATCTTGATGAAAAAAAAAAAGCACATTCACAGTTATAAACACACATAAATATTGTTGACAGGAAGCTCTCTTGTAAACCTTCTAAAATGACAACCCATCTATAAACACAAAACTAATAATACTAATTCAAACTGCCTGAAATAAAAAAGGCAAACCAGAGACAGGTGAATCCTACGGTACAAAAGTGGTTATTGCCTTTCCACAAAGCCTTCGGAACAACAGTACAGCAAGAAGTAAGGCACCATCAACTTGAGACAAAAACATCTGGATACTTAATCATTAATAACACTTTAAGCATGATCGCCATTCCTGAACTCAAGTGCAAATTCATCAACGGGTACATGAAACGTAAAACAACACACAAGTGGAGAAGTACCTCAGTAATCGATTGGAGTGTACCCTGCGATCAGCATTAACCCCTTAACCCCGGTCAGCGATGCAAAGCTGAGATCTGTATAAAGTAAGGCCAAGTCCCAAGTCAAAACCATGTTAAATAACAACACAAATAAAACACTGCACAAAAAAAAGCAACCGTACCAAACAGGGAAGCAAGAAGACCTGGAGGAGGTGATCACGGGGGAGGGGGGGGGGGGTCTTTCTCAGGCTTATTGTGGACAAGGCACAGTGGTGCAAGGGTGGACGCTGGTCAGGAAGTGGACTGACTCCGCCTGTAACTTCCTGTCCGACCCTTCTGCTTGTCGTACTTGACCGAGACAATGAGGAAGACGAGGAGGGTGAGGCCCTGGATCCCAGCCAGGAGGAAGAAGTAGTAGTGCAGCGAGCAGTGGTTGATGTTACCTAGACAAAGAGGAGCAGAGAGTTTGTCAGGGAGACGTTTTGGGATAATAATAATAATCAGGGAGAGTTAAGCCCGTCGGCTGTATGCTTTGATGAGGGTTATCGAAGGAACACAAACGCATTAGACTAGGGCTGTGCAATTAATCAAATTTTGATTGTGATTTCGATTTGGTCAAACGATATCCAAACTAATATGATTGAGTTCAAAATATTTATTTTACTAAAATAATAATAATACGGTTATATGTTTAACAGAAATTGCAGCTATAATTCCATAGAACAGAAGGCTACATATTTTAACATTTTTCTTCTTGATCATTTTGTGTATTTTTTAAGGGGACATTTCAAAGTTTCCTGTTACAAATATTTTTTTGGAGAGAAAGGCAGAACAAATGCTTAATTTTTCCGAAAAAATAATTAAATTCTAAACAATAATATAAATAATCGTGATTTCAATATTGACCAAAATAATCGTGATTATGATTTTTTTCCCACAATCGAGCAGCCCTACATTCAACTCGCTGTCAGCGAATGCGGTTTCTTTTAATTAGACAACAAGATCTGTCGGGGGGGGAATGACACCAGTACTGTACCTCATCATGGTGATTAGTACACCACACTAAGGTAATATCCCTGAGCAGTACACCTGTTTAACCAGGACTATGACAGTTGATTCCCATGGAGTCACATGGTTACAGTGGGCTGGGCGTGAGGCTGTAGCTCACTGCGATAAAGCTCTGCTAGGAATAAGGATTCAGTGAAATGTGGAATATGTAAAGATGGTTGACCTGCACACTCTGGTGCTGATAGAGACGGCGGCGGGGATGATGTGAGACTGAAGTCTGACAAATAACTGTAATATGGGCCCGCAGCTGTGACGACGGCCAGAGAGCCTTTCATCGGTATTAAAGGACCGTTTGTTTCCTCACGGGACCCGCATCCAATAAGGAGGTAAGGACGAGGCTTCAGCTGTGATTTCCTGGGATTGAAAGATGAGGCGTGTCCAGGTGGAAGAGAGAGTGCAGGGAAAGCAGACGACACCATCCAACACTAAGACAGCCGCACACAGAGCAGAGTGCTATGGCAGGAAGGAGGCCCGGGAATACTAGTGCCTTCAGAGGAAGAAGGAAAGTTCCCCAACCTGTACTTCTCCAGGTTGGAGGACGCGGCATGCTTAGCTAATGACTGATAACACAGTGGATGTGTGCAGTAGCCTGTAGGAGGACAAATTAACTGAGTAATTATTCCCGGCAATTTACTTGCACTTCCTAAGCCACAGAATACTACACCCAATCAAACCTTTAGCTTCGCGGTATAATTTGCTATGGTAATTATCTGACAACTGATGGAGTCTATCATATTTTCATCCTCAGTTAATGATGCATAATGAAGGTTGTTCTAATTTTCATCAACAGTTTAGAGGAGTTGTTGTATTTGGATAATGGTTTCCCTTTCCAGTGTTTTGGCTGATGCAAGTTGGGTTTCTGTCTTGCTCAAGGGCATAAGAGTGAGGGGGTTGAGGAAGCAGTAAAATAATGTGCTCTGAATCCAAGTTTATGGATACCATTACCATTATAAACACCTCTTGGGTTTTTAATCTCTAAGAATTAGGACTTTTTAAACCTCTTTGAATCACTGAAAGGAAATGCACTGTGTGAAACCGATTACTCTTTCACAAGGTTCCATATACACACTTTTGTCATGTTTACAATTGTATAGATACCGGTGTCATCCAGTTAAAGTTTGGGTATGGGATTTGCGAAACGCCAGCAGATTTTGAAAATACACAACTCAAATCTCTAAGAATTGACTCAACGCTGACTCTGACTCCACCCATTCCAAGTAAATGGACGCACAATCATGCACGAGCTAACACAGATGCGCGAGAGCGAGCCATTAGCTAGTTAGCTAGCTCCAGTAGCTAACAACAAACAGAAGCTTGCTCTGGGTCACGAGCTTTGAGTATGTGCACAAAGGGGTCGCGCGGGGAGGGGGAGTGCAGTACGACCGTTTGATTGACGTACTTACTGTCCAATGCCACTCGGTGGGGCTGGAAATCATTGGCTGGAGTTTTTCTCACCCTGCCCGTTCCACAGATGATTGACTTGTTTAATTTTCATGTCAGTATTTCTAACTCAGTGGCTGTAATTGGGTTATGATAAGAATTTCAAGTAATTATGCAAAAATGGCCAAAAAAGAGAATTCCATACCCAACCTTTAAAGGTTCCAAGTGTCTATATGTTACCTGTGTACTGGGGGTGGGTTGTGGTCCAACCAGCCAGGCTGTACTGAAAGCAATAACCATCACCCTGCTAGTGTTGAAATAAGGTTTGGTGTCTTGTATCTCTCGTACATCAGTCAATACGTTTTCTGCAAGATGACCCTCACTAACCATCCTGAACTCCCTATGTCACGGTAGGGAGTTCACAGCCAATCATGATAGGCTCATCATGTTTTATTCCCTGCATCATCACAAAGGCCACACATAAACCCTTGATTTTCTTATGGAAACATGGTTTGCATGTGTTACAGTTTCCCTAATTAAGTGAATCTAACCATGGCATGACATCGTCCCCTACTTCATGAGACGATCATCCGGATTCAACTCAGAGCTCTGAGCTTTCAAAACCCTGGACAATGACTGTTGACCTATTAAAAGGTCAAGTCCACTATCCAGTGTATTGTTTTTTCTAAAAAAAACTTGGTTTAAAACCCTGCAATGGAAGCATGAAGGCCCGCACCACAGTGCGTCGTGTCCCCACTTTAAAGTGACACTGGGACCGGGGCTATTTGTAGCTTACATCCTACATCATCTTCAGCTGGGGGACCGTGAAACCCCCATGAGCAAAGTGCTGCCAGGAGAAGAGAAGAGAAAGCCCCCTATTAGTTCCTCAACAGAGAATGTCACGGCGAATAAAGTGGTGGGGAAGAAGCAGCAGGTTTAATTGGCTAAGGAGGTAATTCCGGTGTAGTTGTATCATTTCCCCAAGTACCCCCACTCCAGGGGGGGCGCGAGGGGTAGGGAACAGAGAGCCGGTTCTGACAGGTCTGGGATGAGAGAGGCTTCAGTCTCATTACACTGCTACCTTTAGAGCAGGCCGTCCCTGTGGGTCAAGAGGGGGCTTGAATACATTTCTGTTGTTTTTTTTGCTTTTTGTGAGAAGATGCCGCCTGCAAGGATTGTCGGTACATTTCAAAATAATTTGTCAACATGACAGACAGCTTTTACCTCAGAATCGTGTTGAAAAATACAGTCATGCATTATTTATTAAAAAAGAAATTGCACAATAGTACAATTCAGTTATTCCACAGTTGAGAACATGCGACATGTGTCTTTGTCTCCCTGTTATTGTACTCAAGAAGGAATGTGCAATAATGGCTGCAAAAGTAGAGGAATGTGACCCATCTTCTAACACACTACCGCAGCAAGAAGAACACAGTGGAGCAGTCCTCCCGTGTACCCCGAACCCACCCAAGGGCCATGTGACAGGTCAGGGGCTTCTGTCACCAGTGCTAAAGCAGTACATCTGGGAACATGAGAACATGTGGCTGCAAGCAGATCGCTGGCAAGGAATCACGAGGGGTGCACACGAACAACAAAGTGATTCATCGCCAAGATTTATCAACCTTCATCTTTCTTTCTCCCCCCCAAAAATATCCCTGAACTGTCACTTATAATGTACAAGTAGCAATAACACGCCTTAAAGCCATGGCAAAACTACTTTTTTCTCTAGCCAGAGTCAGTGAAGCTCCTTCACGCTGCACTAGATGCGTATATAAGCGTATCGTTTTTAAAACTCTGCGTCGACATACACGACTTAACACAGTGTCTTCTGGTACGGATCAAACGCTCGGGATTAACCAATCAGGATTAACCAGGATCTGAAACAAAGACATCCTTCTTCTATCGCGTCTTCCCCTATTTTGTGCTCAACAGAGCAGATCACAATCCCTGGTATCCCTGGGAATTACAGCTGGTGCCTCTCCCCGCTTCATATGTTGTGATGCGCACCCGGTTGTGGGTAATTAAAAACGAGGGACCATAAAGAGACGGCGACACTGATGGGAGGCATCAAACGCAGGGGTGTTGCCGTGTCCGCGGTGGGCTCGCTGGGCTGTCTGTCTCCCACCTTTGATCTGGCATTCAAAGGACCTGAAAGCTGCCTTTCAGATGTGAATTTCTGCCACTGCTAATGAAACGGGGAGGGCAATTGAAAGTCCTGCTCCTTATATATATAATTTCCGTCTATTCGGTTGGTCAGCCTAATTGGGCAAAGGTTGCCTGTGTAAGAGCGGATAACATTTTTTAAAGAAACATAATAAATCTACATAAAGTACAGCATGAATAATTCATTGTAAAGCACAATGGGCTCAACAGCAGAGCGCAGCGGGGAAACAGGCCAAAGCATTTGTACCGAGTCTGTACGTGTATTAGCCATCGCATATTAACTTTCAACAGATAAAAGGCCATGGGTCCTGTCGCAAATGTTATTATCAAAGAAGCATGGCCCGCAGACAACCACAACTTGAGAATAATTCAGTAATAAGTTGTTTTGGGGGATTTCCCGGTACATTCAATAATATATTTGAATTGATTATAAAGATTTATTGAAATGCTTGGTAGGATTATTATTATTGCATTGAAGCCTCTTTTAAGCCGGCCACCTTGCTGCGGAACAACCGAGTCCCACTGCGCCTATTATAGTACCCTCCATGTTAATTAGACATCATCTCCTTTCCTTTAGTCCACTGCCCCAGGGGCCCATTTAGATGCTTGGCACTTATGTTGAGCCTATTAAAGACAAAAATTACAGGACACTCGCATAATGAGAAATCCATGAATAAGACTATAATATTTTACAGGTATTTAATGGCTCTTTTAAGTTTTATAGCCATTTATCCACCAGTCAAACAACTATGTAGCTGCAGGGCCGTTGCTAGGAATTCTGGGCCCCCTGAAAAAATAATTTCAGGGCCCCCCCCCCCCCCAACTTTTCATCGCAACAGATCAATCTTACACAACCTTCTGTTTTTCCCGTCATTTGCTGACTTCGCATACTGTAAATACTCAGGGAATTTCTTTCCTTCTGAATCCCTTGGCATTATGGAGCTCAGGTCTGTCTGAGTGGCTGTGGCTAGCTTTCTGACAATTTCCTCCCGATCATGGTCTGTGAGTTTCTCTGGCCACAATCCTGGGTCGCATGTCAAAAATTCTCCCTCTTCATTCTGGCTGTCATGTTTTTGTGCCCTTCCTGTGCTTGGACTGTCTGCAGCAGTTTCACTATCCCCTTCACTGACTGTAGTAGCTTTGGTTCGGATTTGTCGGGTAGAGGAGCCTGGCTCTGTAGACCACAAGGACAGTGACTTAAGTAGACTTATAAATGAATCTACATGTTGCCATTCATTACAGAATAGAAAGAGCTGATAGTGACCTAATGTTGTAAGTTAATTGGCCAATGGTTACAGGCAGTTCACTTCATAAGTCAAAACAGCCCAACAAGTTTCGACCTCACTCACTCACCATCATCAGCATCTTCACTAGTATCTGTAGTAGCCCTACTTTCTGGCATTTTTTCTTGGGTGGGCTCTGGCTCTGTAGACAGCAAGGACAGTCAGTGACTTTAGTATATTTATAAATAAATCTAAATTCTCCCATTCATTACAGAATCGAAAGAGCTGAGACTAATGTGTAGCTTAAGTAATTGTCAATGGTGCAGCAGTTCACTTATAAGTCAAAACCGCCAACAAGTTTCTACCTCACTCACCATCATCAGCATCTTTGTAGTGCTGGGGGTGGGGGTCAGAGGAAGCTACAACTGATTCTGGAGTAGCAGCACATAAAGGTTTAATTATTTAATTTCATATTGTCCACATTTATGGTTATGTTTTATGGAACAACTTACGAAGAACCAGTGGAGAAGAGGGAGTTTGGGCAGCCCTGTGCCGTAGCCAAATTCGCAGCCCCCTTCAAGGAGGTTTTCCGACTGGTGCAAATGTTTTTAGTTGTCAATATGCCTTTGAAGCTCCGCAAGTTTTTGTCCTAGCGTCATAAAAAGAACATCCCCAGAAACCCTGAGTCTTGTTCTTTAATATATATAAAGTTCAAAAAGTAATAATAATTACCCTTTTTAAGGAGAATAGAACTAAAATCTTGCACATTTCATTTCTAAGTGACATAACAGCTGCTAACGACCCACCCGTTAGCAAATGAGGGCTATTCATATGTTAATAACATGTTTTTTTGTATGTGTATGTTTGATTCCTATTCCTGATGTCCTATTCACTTCATAAATATGGCTGCTATTACACCTGAATTTCCCTAACGGGAAAAATAAAAATGTATCTAATCTAAAGAAGGTGGTGAGTACAAACGTATCCAATGTATGCTGATGGCTATGGTTGCCTAGTTATGCTAGCTAACTAGCTAGCTCAGGAAACTTGTAAATGGACGAGTTACATTTACATAAAATGATAGCCAGTTATCTAGCTGATAGTATAGTCTCCTCGATTTAACTAATGAAATTATTATGGGAAAAGGTAGAAACCCTCAGGGTGCCTGGCTGTGCCACCTGGTATGAACGGGTTCATATTCCTGAGTTCATGATGACACATATTAAAGCTGGGGTATGTAGTCCTGGAAAACTAGCAAGAGAGCGAGCAAGATTTGAAAAAAGCACCTCCTCCTGCCTCCTCTAAGTTCCTCCCCCCTGCTCCCCCTCCCGTCAGTGAGTCCGTCCAAGCCACGCCCCCACACACAGGGACGCGCACACCAAAAATGACAAGCGGCACGGAGGGGAGCTAACCTGGAGCTAACCTAAAGAGCTAGCTATTTCGGAGTATTTTGGAGGACAACAACGAGCAGAATCATGTCTCATTTATCTGTAAGTAAACTAGAGCCGTAACAAGTAACCGTTGAGGCGGTAATTTGGGCTGCTTTGCTCAGCCATTGCTCAAATGATCACGAAATCCGTTCTGTAACTCTGTAGTCCTGCAGAGGTGTACTGATTCTTCGGCAGCAGCAAGACCTGAAGGCTGTGCGCGCTCCCGTAGGAGGGGGGCGGGTGCAGAACTAGACATGAAGGCATCTGATTGGTTCCTTAGTCTCCGAGCAAACTTCGACCAATCCGTGCCCTACGGTCTGAAGGATACAGATTGGGCGGAGTTTTCTCAGTCTTGCGGCTGTCACAGAGCTCTGTTATTTTCCGTTCCTTTTCCTGCTGACATAGCGTACCGATTCCTCTGAAATTAGACGGGCCATTTCCCCCAGTATAAGACAAAGTGCTTCTGAACAGGACCTACATACCCCAGCTTTAAGTTACAAAGAGTTCAGTGTAGCATGTATCACAGTCCCGTTTTGTGTGTAGCTTTCTTAACACTCACTTTCTTTGAAAAAAAATTGCTGATATGCTGGACTCCTGATGTGCTCCTGGCCTCTCTTTTTTTCCTCTCCTCTCTTTTTTGGCGTCCCGATTTATGTTTCTGCTGCTTTGGCATTGTCAGTTCTAATCAGCTGGCTGCAGTTCCTTAGCATTAACGTTCGGCGCAAATCTTCGGAAGATGAGTCGAAACATGGACCGAACCATTTTATTTTACAAAGGGGGTTATTGCTCGGAAAATAGAAATAGAAGCTTGATTTTGTGGCTTTGTTTTTAATTCTGATGCAGGAGTATTAGTCAGGCCTATGCATAATTATTTAGTCATAGAAAGTGAAGCCTACATAATAGGCTACTGGGGTTTTTTGTGGGCCCCCCCTAGGCTGTGGGCCCCTAGAATCGTCATCACCTTTCACCCCTTTACGACGGCCCTGTGTAGCTGTCACAAGCTAGTGGTTGTAGCTGCATTGTAACTGTCACAGCTAGCAGCTGAATTGTAACTGTCACAGCTAGCTAGCAGCTGAATTGTAACTGTCACAGCTAGTGGTTATAGCTGAATTATAACTGTCACAGCTACTCGTTATAACTGAATTATAACTTTCACAGCTAGTGGTTGTAACTGAATTGTAACTAATACAGCTATAGGTTGTAACTGAATTGTAACTAATACAGCTATAGGTTGTAGCTTGATAACTGAATTGTAACTAATACAGCTATAGGTTGTAACTGAATTGTAACTAATACAGCTATAGGTTGTAGCTGAATTGTAACTGAAACAGCTAGTGCTCTTAACTGAATTATAACTGTCACCTTCTAGCGGTTATATATCTAAATTATAACTGTCTTTCACAGCTAGTGATTGTACCTGAATTAGAAATGTCACAGCTAATGGTTGTAACTAAATTGTAACTGATACAGCTATAGCTTGTAGCTGAATTATAACTCACCTGCTAGCGGTTATATCGGAATTATATCAGTCACAGCAAATGGTTGTAGCTGAATTAGGACTGCCGCCGGCTAGTGTTTTGCAAGAAGATTGCCACTTTCAATGCGATGATTTGAAATATAAAAAAATGGTGACCATTAGCAAGACTCGCTAAAAAGCCATTTGAAGTTCAACAGCTTATATCTTATTATACTCAAAAGCTTGCTTCCAAACTCCATTTAAGCATGGCACGTGAATCGAAACAACGCAAGTCAATATCAAAAACAGATAATCTGATGCAGGTCATCAGAGAACTCGGCAGCAGCGCCTCAGGATTGTGATTCTACGACGCATTCAATGCTATCTGCAGGCTACAAACAAAGTCAGAATCAATGCACGAGTGCGGGGAAGGGGTTTACAGATATTGAAAAATAGGTATTTGACACTCACTAATTCATCTTTTTGAATTGCACCACTGCAGTGTATGTTCAATGATAATAGAACCTCAAAGTCATCGAAGACAGCATAGCAGCTAAAGAACACGGTTTCCTTTCTGTGTTATAAACACAAAAGTTTTATATCCACAGCAACACACTTCTATGAGGACCACTGGAGAGTTAAAGCAGAATTGTCCTTATCTGACATTTAAGGCCCCGGTTAAAACACTGACATTTTACCCAATATGATCCCACACTTCAAGAGCGAGATGTGTGAATGCCAGCTCTCTTTGAGCACTCCCACCCCATCCTTGACATCTGATCTCTGACCTTGCCATGCTTGAGCACAACAATAGAAAAAAGGGGCCATTTCCTGTCATGTGATTGAGGCGCAGGCTTTTACTCCAGCTCAAATATACCCCCCTAAAAAGGTGGATCCAAACCAAGGCGAAACGGAAGACATTTTGGGAGAACAAAACCCCTTCCTGTATAAAGAATGTGATAGAGACGGAGAGGCTTGACCTTCTATTCATCAGGCTTTTGAGTTTTAAAGGTAGCGCCGAGGCAGTTTACAAAGGTTTGGGATTGTTTTTTTTTTGCATTTTCAACAACTCAAATAAAAACAAAATTAAAAGGTGACAGACGAAGACCTTTAAAAAGTAAGCAAGTTCAAATCCCCCAAATAAAAACATTTTCACGATGAACACATTCTTAAATGAGGATTCCTGAAAACTGTGGATGAGGAGACATGGCAGTGGAGTTAAGAGCAAGAGTAATCCAGTAGCCGCGGCTCCAGGTGAGCTTCTTCCTGAGGGTTAGCTTAAGAGAGACTCTTGAATCAGGCCCACAAGCCTGTGATTAACGTTGAATGTCTCCAAGCCTTGCCCGGCACACAGTTGCTATTCGAGCAAGCTTATCCCAAATGCCTCCAACATCACACAGCTACTCGCCCCGAGCCATGGAAATAAGCAGACTTCTACTGCTGGCCCTCCTGGGGCATTATATTTATATTTAGAGTAATGACACCGAATGTGAACGACACAATACAAAACAGCAGAAAAACATGATAATCATGCAACATAACCTGATAACCACATCATGATACCATTCATGATTTTTGTTATATTGTTGTCTGATGACGGGGGGGGTTTCAGTTCATTCCCGAAAACCAGCTGCCATTTAATGCCTTATTTTGGGAAGCCCAGGCTGTCAGGAACAGCCTCCAGTAAACCAATCAAATGACGCTTTAGAAATAAACGCCGCCTCAGGCAAGCCGATTGGGGGGCGAGGGATGGATCGAGGAAGCCGTGCAGAGCGCGCCAAGTGCCAACCTCATCAAAAATACCTCCTAACCTGTCGCCGCACCGTATTAATGAGCTATTAGGGGTTTGGTGGGTAAACAATTTACAGTTCTGCCTTATTTACCGCAAGCTTGCTGGGAAGTGCAGCTGGGCCGGGAGCTGCTTCTCGCCAGGGGGGCCATACATCTGCTGCCACCGCCGCTCCCTCCATCACCAGAGCAGATTTATACAAACCTTTTGTCGGTAGGCTGGCACGGCTATTTATTACTGCCAACGCTCGAAAAACAAGGGAATTGTGCAGCGTGTTGTCCTCACCCCTGTGACTAATTTACAAACTACTTAAGTGGGTTTTAAATCAGAGCGAGCCACGCGAGTACTCTTGACACTGAGCCCCGAGAAAATAAATAAATCTTTTGCTTTTAATCCATTGCAGGACATCTATATGGTCGAGGTGGAACAGCGCACTCTCGACAGCCAATGTTTCTCAATCAATAGGGCCAAACTATTAACCAATGTGCCAGGGAGATGGACAGACTGATTTTCAGGTGCTGGTACAGCTTATGACACATGGCAGCATGTTCTCCTCTGCAAATATTGTAGTGGGAAAGATGAATGGGCCCGTGGGTTAAAGGCAGAGATCCAGGATGTATTTCAACACTGGCACTGAGACATTTTTTGAGTCTTATATCTTTGGAGTAAGGTTTTGACGGATATTACACTAATTATTCCTAATCACTCTGTTGCAATATGCGAAACCAGGAGAAACTTTACACCACGGCAGAAGCCCTTGTTGTTAAGAATATCTCCAGAACATAATGAGTGACTTGATTCATATGTAAGTCGTATGACTGGATTTGATTGTGCTGTGACATTTACCTTTCAACACGTTCAGGTCGATATGTATAACCGACTCCTCAAATGTGCCGAGTGGCTCAAGCTCGGGCTGTGGGGTTTCTCACTCACCAAAGTCGTTGTGTGATGACATCCAGCCAATGGCGTTGAGGGAGACAATGGCCAGCAGGCCAGAGCCCACGAAGGAGCCGATCCCAGAGAAGAAGAAGAAGAGACCCATGATGGCACTCTGCATGGACCTAGGGGCTGCTGAGTAGGCAAACTCCAGACCTGCCGTTCAGAGCAAAAGGTAAAACACAGCCTGGCTGAATTATTGCATTAAATACACAGTTCTTAGCTGCAAATTAACACCGTCAGCACGTCGTGGATGCTGTGTTTGAGTAAAATGCTTTTTAAGGACTATCCCATTTGCACACCGGCAAATTTGTAATGTAGTAATGCACATCCAGATTGGATCTATGTGTGCCACTCCCCGAAGAAATACAATCAGCTCGTTATGAATGCACCCTTGTAAAAGAGAGTTGTAGTGTGGAACTATTGCCCCTGCTATCGATAAACCATGAGGCTCCGCTCTAATGCCACCACAGCTCTTTGGGGAGCGGGGTGCACTGACCAACATAAACAACATGCATCCTTCACCGCACCACTCCACTTACACTGCAGGGGTCTGGCCAGGGGTTATCTACATGGCCCTGCTTTAGACTACATGACACAAAAACAGCATTTTTCAATTAGGCAACTTAGATATTTATTTATTTTTTTAATGGCAAAGCAACCGTTTGGGCGCTCATGTTAGGAGAAGCATGACTTAATTTTTTATAAAACATATGGCAAAAATCGAATTGTGCTGCTTCTCGCCCAGAGATCCGTCTGGCAACAAGCTGACACTGATAATGTAGCGGCTACAACGTGTTTTTCAACCGGGAGCCCTTAGCCATATCTGCTGGCAGAGATTAGGCTAGGCCAGGGAGCCGTAATTAAATAACTTTTCCTTTTAAGAACTTCCTCGGAGGGGAACAGAGCACAAAATTAATGGGATTCACAGCTTCCTCCGAGACACCTGCAACAAGCCGCGATGGAATGGGAGGGGAAAAACATTGAAGAAAATAAAAGGAACCGCAAATGTGGCGAAACATAAAGTGACCTTTCCAGAAGTCGGAGGCAAGATACATTTATTTATAGAAATGTTTAACCTTTCAATAATAACAAACAACTGGTCAACAGTTTAGCCTATGAAACGCATACCAACAAACAGCCTGGCCATCGCAGGGAAAATGTACAGAGGACTGGGAAAATGAGAAAAATAATTAATAGTAAACCTCACTGTTTTGTGATCCCTGGAGTATTGTAATGTTGTCTCAAGCTCTATCACACTGAACAGACTTGTATTCATCCACAGTGGGGGGAAATAACAAGCATTTCTTCTTTTTTTTCTGTCCAAAATGAGCGGGATATTAAATGTTTTTAGTTTCTTTATCCGGTGGGCTTTATCGCTAGGGTGACTTTTCCCTCCATGAACATATCATTGGCTTTAACATTCTCCAAAGAACAATTCATAATTAAATATCCCTGGGGGAATGGTTTAACCATGGTGTTCATGCTGCCGGCTCCCCAAATCTATTGTCCAGGCAGAATTATGCAGAATTAGGGGGCGGCTGAGGAGAGAATCATGTTCCTACAAGGCTTAGGACGGCAGAAAGGAGCAATAGTAGACACTTTGGGCTCGGGCAGGATTTATTTAAACTGAAGAAGACGACGAAGGGCCAACGGTTCCCGTTTACAAGACATGTCTGACAATTCACTCAGCCCGTTCCCCCCCGAGGTAAGCCCCTTGTGTGAGGGTACGGCATCGAGAAAGGAAAGAGTATTCTGAGGTTCCCCATGGCTTTGCCATGTCTGAGTCTCTCTTTCATGCAGACCTCATGTTGGCCCTGAGATCCTCTTATTCCATATAACTATCAAAATATTGAACAATCATTACAAAGAACAGCATCATCTTAACGATATGTTATGATGTATGTATGTATGTATGTTTGTATGTATGTATGTATGTATGTCAACTATAGCACCCATTGCAATCCTGACCATGCCTGGAAGTAGAATAACAGCTACTAACAAATAAACCAAGGTGACAACGGCATAACGTTGTGCAACTAGCAGGATAAGTCAACCCGTTTGCACACCCGTAATAGGCCCACGAGCGATGCATGACTTCAGAGGAAACACCAGATAAATGGGATAATGACCAGTTAGCTTGCCTATTGATTCTCGCAATGTGATCGGCATGTCTAGTCTCTGCGATCACAGGAGGCACACTGCCGCCGCCGCCGCGAATCTCAACAACAACAAGGTCTCTGTTGCCCGTTGATGTGGCTATTGGGACAACGTCAGACTCAGAGATTCACATCGCACAGATACACATAATCTGCTCTTTCATGAATAAGAAGAAAAGGGAAGCTGATGAAGGTTTGTTTATTGATGTCTGGTTTTGCCACCGCGCTTCGTACATGACACGAAGCAGGCATGGAAACACGTGACATAACATCCCACTATGTTATGCAATGTATGGATCCAAAAAGCCCCTCTGAAGTTGGTTAAAAGGAGCATTCCCTGGCATTATAGAGTGCTAATTAGATTGTGTTTTGGCAGCTGAGCATGGTGTAACGTGAGGCTCCTCCTTGTCCTTGCATCAATACATTAGATGAGGTTTTCTTCCTTCTACAGGTTAACTGAGTAAACGGAGGAGGTTTGACCTCGTTACCTGTATCGTTGCCAGGTTCCTTTGAAATTACGATTTGTTTAAAGTTTTAGCAAATGAGGGGGTACTTTATTTAAATTGATGTCATTGACAAAGTCAGTGGGAGTGTGTTTCATAAGGTTGGCCTGCTTTTTACTTAAAGAAAACGCTGTCACACACTATGTTTTACCCAAACGTACATTAAAACGCGTCTTGTTGCTTTTGTCTGCAGAATTCCTAAATGGGAGTACTATAATTAACAGTGAATCGTGATGTTATTCAAAGCAAAAGTTGAGCAAGTCAACCAACTGTTACGTTCCAACCTCACAGACCTTTCTTCATAGCAGCTAAAATGACCCCACCAGTATACGTTTGGCCATTTGCCATTAAAGATTATTATGATGTATAAAGCTAATTAATAAAATGTGCAGAAAAGTTCTGTATGCTGTATACGTGCAGCCTTTCTACACATTTATGTGGACAGCAGTTCAACCGTTCTCCATAAACTACTTTGCTAACAAATTTTGGTCATTACCTCTGTAATGGCTGAATTACTCCACACAAACTTTTGGATAAAAAGAAGAAAATTCTGATTGAAAAGGTAAGCAAAGCATTTCAAATAGTTGTGAGCTGGTACATGGTTGCTAGAGACCTTCTTCGTTTTCAAAATAAAATCCCATTAAAACAATGTACAGGGACAGAGCGTTGCTTTAGTCTGCAGAATCCATCACTCTGAGTCCGGCAGGTCTTCAACTCTTCACGCAACATGAAGTACAGGCACTTTGCATGCACAGCGTTTCGTTTGATTCTTCACTGCCACCTAACCAAGTTGTTTTAGGATAAGGTATGATGGTTGAATTAATCGCAAGGATGGATACTGCTGACAACCGCAAGACCACAGCTCTATGACAGATTTTAATATATTTTTGGACCACAATAAAAGTATATGGCACCAGAGTTAAGTAATAATAGAGGTTTTGTGCGAGCGGCAGAAGAAACATTGGGCCGTTTTCATTGGTTTACTCGCGATTTTGGCAATAAGAAACCCTCAGATCTCTAGCAAGACTGTCCTTTTGGATGTCCTGACTGTACTAATCACGCAATGAAATTATGATGTCTCTTTGCTGAAGCAAAAAGTCAAAGAAGAAGGAAACACGAGTACAACAAGGTAGAAAAAGGCTTTTTGCCTTTGGGTAAAGTTTTTACAGGACTGCAGTTAAAAATCAAAAATGGTAACTTGATAATCCTACCATCCACCCACCAATCCATCCATTTAAACAATGAGTTGGAAGTAGAGGGCCTCACACAAAATTCGAAACACACTTGAAAAATTGGTAAGGGACTGATTTTAACATGCATCCTGTTTCACATCTGACTATGGCTGTAAGTAGGCTGTGAGAGCTGCACTGCAGCAGTTCAGCCCAGCTGGGAACTACAATGTTCCTTTAAATATAAACACAAGGGGTCAACACACCGTACCTGCAATGCTGGCAAATATTTCGCTGATTCCAATCAGCACATATTGAGGCACCTGCCACCAGATGGGTAAATCTGCAGCGTAGTAGATCACCCCGCCAAGCTCCTGGTCAATGGTGCCGTTCGTCTTCACAATCTCCAGCCGCTTGGTCTCCAGTAAACCTGGGTGAGCAGGGAGAGAGAGAACAAGGTACACCGTATCACACCGAGCTGAAGGTTAGCAAACAGGCAAAGTAAAGCACAGTGCAAATGAGCACAGACGGCATCGACTGAAGGATGAAAAGCAAAGCAAATAGAGATCTACCGAAGGGTGATGGCTACAAAGCAAAGTATGATAATTATATAGGATATATGAGCTGGTATAAAACATTGCGAGGAGCTCTTGTGAAACTACTTAGTGCCCTTAAGTCCATGACACAGACAAACGGCAGACATAGCCAGAGCTAGCACCTCCACTGACATTCCATTAGGGACTTAGCGTCATGGGTGGCTCACAACTTAATTAAGATCATATCTACGCACCAGCACAATATGACAGCTAGTAATAGAACGATTCCGACAGCCCCACAATGAGCAGAGAGCAGTCGTCATCAGCGGCCTCTGCTTCCTAAAAGCTATATTGGATAACCATCATCATGTGACCAACAGCTATTCCCAGATAACTTCCAGAGACAGCCTCCTATCATAACCGCACTTAATGCGCCATCGGAGAGGGGCTTCCAGCCTTGTAATCCAGCTATCCTATAACACCAGCTGTCCATCCTGGATTGGACGGCCCATGGGCTGCCCAGAGCAAAGCCGGCACTTGCCATCAACATGCCCCCGCACTCTCGCTAGCATCCCACATCCGCTGCCCAGTATAGTGATCCCAGGGTGCTTTGCCTTCACAGAAAAAAAGGAACTACTTTTGGAAAAAAAACAACGAATTGGGCTAACTAAATTTAAGCAGATTAGCATATATATATATATATATATATATACACACACATATATATATACACATATATATATATATATATATATATGTACACTTAAAATTCACTGATCGAACAAGATAAAGACTTGGGTTGAAATGTCATTGTGTCATTGTCCTTGCTGCCTTGTGAAGCAGGAGTTCCGTTGTCCTTGTTCCAAATGTGGCAGGATGTATTCTGATGCCGTGTACCTTGTCCATATACCTCTGTCCCAAAAGGGCCACAGAAAATTTGTAATTGACGACAAGGATTTAAATTCAGAAGACGATTAGTGTGGCCGAAGACACGCGGCCAATAGCCGATGGACGTCTCATAAAATGTAGCTTTGAGCTTTTGAACGTTCGGAAATATAGAGATTAAGAATAAATATAGCCCTGGTGTATGAATGCCTGCTGTAAGGGTTGAGTGGGGGGAAAGCACATCTAGTAAGGACCAGCGCGTTGGTATTTGAAGACAAAAGGTCTTATCTTGCGAGAGATGTACGCCAAAGTAGTCCGACTTGAAAGTTACAAAGGCCACGTCTCAGATATATGGTTTAAAACAATTTGATGCTATTTTAGTTTAGAGGTCATCTGGAGACAGCAACGTAGTTGCAAAACAAACTTGTTCTCAGAAAAACAACCTGTTTTCCTGCAATTCAGTCTACTTAGATCATTTCAAAGAAAATAAGGAAATCTCTCCAATTAAAGCGTGGCAAACCCTAAGAAATGCGCTATAAACTCTTCAAATATTATCTTGATATGGAATTATTTTAATTATTTTACTTCCTGGCCATGGGCTTATTTAGTCCTTCCTTTAAAACTACATTATCTTAGTGAAAGATAAGGCAGAATCAAATGCATTGCTGTTGTGTTGACCAAAGTCTTCTCAGTGCCTGTGAACACCAGAACTGTCATAAACCCCTTTGCCCCATGCAATAATGAGACACAAAAATGGCTTTTTGCAATATTCCGAATTTCTTTCACCTGCGTCCAAGTGGAAGAGCAGGGTGTTCTTTAGCTGAGCCAAATGGGAAAGTAAAGAACTGAAAAGCTTTTGCATGTCTGAAATAAAAATCGATTTCCCCTTTTTACTCATTTTAGTTTTGCCAAAGTACCTGGGCAGACAGCCTTCTGTGAACGTATAATGGAGGCTCATTCAATGTTTTTTGATTAAACTTTGCACAACGGTTCAGGGTTCTGAAATGCGGACATGAGGCTTCTGATCATTTTAAACTGGACAAAACACAGAAATATATTTTCTAAATGGCCACGCCCCAGCACCTGTTCAGTTCGGATGAACAACCGCTCTCTTTTAAACCATACACACCAATTACATTTGCATAGCATCGTGTTGTAATAACACAGCTGTAGCCCGCATGCTATGTGTGTGTATGCGTGTGTGTGTGTGTGTGTGTGTGTGTGTGTGTGTGTGTGTGTGTGTGTGTGTGTGTGTGTGTGTGTGTGTGTGTGTGTGTGTGTGTGTGTGTGTGTGTGTGTGTGTTTGTGGTCTCAGAGGCATTCATTAAACCCTGATGATGTCTAGCACAGGTTACAAATAGAGCTTCTAGGTCAAAGTCTCTATGCTCAGACTGTACCGGCGGCACCAGGAGGGAAATAAGACACTGCATTGAATTACAGGAACAAGGCACATTTGGCCTGACTGAAATCCTTGCTACACCAAGCTACCAATGCTAAGCCAAATTGTCATCGAGAAACTACTTAATTATTAAGCAGATGCTGATATACAAAGTCAATTCAGACAAAGGTCATTTAGGAACAGGCATCAGCCATCTTGCTCAAGGATGCCTTTAGGTAGGTTGTAGATATATATATATATATATATTGGTGTTCAGTACTCATCATTTTGTGGTCATTTTCCACTACAAGTCGTTTAGTTATACGTACACCACAATAAGGAGTTCCTTTTGTAATATCCTGCTGTTGACCAAAATATTATTCTGCATTGGAGCGGTGAGATTGTGAGAAATGATTGCGACCAGCCATACCACTCAAGCCTTTATCACCAGATAATTACACCACAGTGGCTCTGT
>OLKM01000266.1:249901-312401 GCA_900291075.1 Melanogrammus aeglefinus | reverse complement strand
GGCCGCACTACAAGTGAACGCCAACACCAACAAAACAACAACAAAAAATTTAATTTCTGAAGTGTTGGTCTTAATTTGCAATCACGTCCATTGCATGCCAAATGGCATATCACAATGCAAAATATATACAACACAACAGTCATATCAGAGGCTTTAACATCAGAAGTAGAAGTCTCACCTGGAAGTACACAGTCCAGTACGGAATGAGAGCAAAGAAAACAGGCAGGATCTTCAGCAGGGACTTCACCTCCTCTACCTTCTCCTCTGGGAACTTCCCCCCGTAGCTGGCTTTGGCTCCATCCAGCATAGTGGGCTTAGGGCTTCAGTCAAGAATAAATAAAAGGGAAGAGAGTGAGTTCTAAAGCGTCAAGCGAACGGCAGCGAGGAAACCTGGTAAATACAGAATCAACATCGGCTGGGGGTTGATGGGAGGGGGGGGGGGGGGGGGGTCTTAATCGGCCTTCTCTATGAAATGCCTTACCCCTAAATTACAGCACTTCTAGAGATACGACAGAAACTTTATTCTAAAGCCAATAATCCCTATCTCGGGAGAAAACGCCTTAATAAGGAATTCTTGAAAGGCTTTGGGATTGACCAACTTAAAATATTCAATGTCAACTTCTTTTTTTTTTCTTCCTTTTTTACCGATTGTACTTTTGTTCAAAGACGAGTAGCGGGCCCTCGGAATAACTCTTCACTACAGAGGATGATGATGAAGGCCCAGACCAGTGGGGGGAATAGAGAAGTATCCAACAGAGGGATCAAAGGAGACTTTAACATAAAGGTCCGCTGTCAACACCTGAGCGGACCGTTGGATGGGACGGATCCCACAGAAGTCTGCTTCAAATATTAAAAACACCGTTGCTGCACTTGTATCCGCATAACGACCCTGCGTGTCTCCCCTCCAAATCGTTATTTTAAACACTTGGCTCGTTGAGGGTTTCGAGTTGTATTTCCTTTCTAATCAGTGCTCGTCTTTTCTCGCACATCACTGCAATCGTTTGGTCCCCTGACCAGATAAAGGCTGTGAACCCCCCCCCCCCCCCCACGGTCGCCCTCTCGTCCTCCCCTACTCACCGTAGCAGGCTGGGCTCCTTGGGTATCCTGGAGGAGCAAGAGGCGAAGCACAGGATCTGGAACATCTCTGTGAAGGCGCTGCCGTCCGCGGGCTTGGAGATGAAGACGGTGCGGCCCAGCAGGAACACCAGGAAGGAGACACCGAGGCAGGCGGTGGGGATGATGTAGCCCAGCTTGAAGCTGACGTTCTGCTGGATGTAGGCCACGCCTCCCAGGGAGATGATGGCCCCCAGGTTGATGCACCAGTAGAACCAGTTGAAGAAGCGCCGGGTGGCCTCTGGCCCTCGGTCCTTCACCTACACAGACACACACAGACACAGGCACACACGCGCACACACACAAACACACACACAATATCAAACGACTGATTCTGTGCAGTAAATGTGCTGTTGCTTGTTTTCACTGCAGTTGTTTTGGTTGTGCAACAGTTGGAATGTAATGCAGTTCCTCCAATTGATCGTATGCTTGTGTGCTTTGATTGTTCTCGGCCGCTTGGGATAAAATGGTCTACTGGCCAACCTAACCTTGTTAAGACATCACATTATTATACAAGCAAAACTAGGGCTAATTTGAACTCTGGTACATCACGAGACACGTTTTCATCCATATTTGCATATTTAGTTTGCACATGAAAATGTAGTTTGAGTTGAGGATAGTAAAAATCTAACAACAACAAAAAATACCATTCAAGATATCTAGGCCTTGTAGTTTAATAGTATATTATATACCTTTACACATAAAGAAAACATTCTTTAATGTGCCATAACGGAAATATTTTACATTCTTTAATAATTTGCTCCATAAGGCAACTGGGAAAAAAAGAAAATCCAGTTTGAAGCAAACTGTAAAGTCCAGTTTGAAGCAACACGCTTCAAACTGGGGAAAGGCAAGGAGATCATTTGTGATGTGCATGTGCAAGGATTGGAGAGAAAATGTTCTGCAAATCCATCACTGCACTCAGGATCCAGTCCTTGGTTACTAACAAAAGCATGGCATTGTAAACGTTTCTGTTTTGTAGCTGTTAGGCATAATCTTGTTTATTCACAGGGTGTTAGTGAGCTGTAAAAAATATATCTCAAATCGTATCGTCTATGAATTTATCCTGAATCAATCAATGCAAATCTGAATGTGCCTGACACATTTGTTTTTAAACTTGTAAATTATTTGCTGATAGCTAAAGATTCAAACTCCCAGATACTGTGTTGAACTCCCATGGGTAAACCTCCTGACTGCATTGGCAATTGTGATGGTTCTTCAAAGTCATCATACCCAGGTTAAAAGGGTGAGACAAAATAACTTCCTGGTTTTGAATGTACATGTATGCATGCAGGCATGATTAACAATTCATCACATGATGTAAGCTGAAGCATGCATCCATGAGAAAGTTTGAAGAGTGACCAGTGTATGTTAGTGTTCCAGTGTGAGAATAGAGCTTTACTATCTGAAAAGCCTCAAATCAATTTACTCAAAATGATACTATTTAGCAAGGGTATGCACATCTAACTCCCAGAGTCATGGCATCCCAGTATTTTCTGACATATCTGACCAACAATCTGTTAGACAGCATGCTCTATATTAGAGCTTGGAAAGAATGACACATTGGAACCATTCAGCACATCAGAATGTGAATGGCCTCTGGTCTGATAAGAATTATTAGAATTATTGGAATCTCAAGACATTTCATACTTTACCTGATCCGCACCAAAAGGGGTGATGTTGGACTTGACCGTACCAACCCCTAACGCGATCAGTACGAGTCCACAGTAGACCGCAGGTTTGCAGTATGGTGTGCGGGCGTTGCAGGTCACATTGCTTGGTGGGGGGAAGCTGGTGTTTAGACATTCAGGTGCTAGCACGATAAATTGCCCCTGATCCCCGCATAGATTATGCATTGTGTCCTCATCAGAAATAAATGGGAAAAACAACATGCCAAGGAAGTAGAAGACCAAGCTAAGAGCAATGGTATAGAATTTCCCAAGGTATGCATCTGCTAGCCAACCACCGAACGGTGAGATCAGATAGGTGATTCCCATGAACAAAAGTGGTGCCTGGCTCGCCTCGGTGCCATCCCAACGAAACGGGCTGGTGTTGAGGAACAGAACCAGATTGGATGTGATGCCATAGAATGCAATCCTCTCCAGGGACTCGGCCAATAGGATAGCTGCACACGCCAGCCGTCTCCCCTGGAACACTGATGGTGCGGGTGCGTTCACAGTCCCAGAGTTCAACAGCGGGGTCACCTCATCAGCATCCCTGTCGTCTGCCATTCCTCTCACACGTTCCTCTCTGCTTCCCTCTGAGTTCCGACCTGTATGGAGGCATGGGGCAAAGTTTAGAAAAACAACGTTAAAATCGTTTGTTGCCAAAGTTCAAAGGATGTTTACAGCAGTTGTACTCGCTGAACTTGTTCAGCATGTGTACAAATTGTAACTTACCCACATAGGAAACTCCAAACTAGCTTGAGCACAATGCTCAGACTTATAAACAGCGATCATGTGATAACAGCGCGGGGATAAACATACCTTTCAATCTTGTAAACACGTCTGCGGATCCCCCGTTAACCGAATAAACTTGTGTCCGCCCGTGAGTTTCTTTCTGAAACCCTGGTTCAATACTCAACACTGTGACAGGAGAAAAGTATAAGCAGAATGAAAACACAAGAGTGTCAGAGTCACTACCAACCACATGACCCGCGCCCTGCGAGCCCGCCGTAACGCGCGTGCGCGTGATCTTCAGCAGATCTATGAGAGCTGTGGATCGGTGCGCATGCTGGTTACAGCCTCTCTGCCCGCTCATCCACCTGCTCTGAACTCTGTCCCCGGAAGCAGAAGTCGTCCCCACAAGGAAGTGATACTGTCTTGTTTTGGTTTTTGCTTCTTGGCTTTTGACGTTTCATGTTTCGCTAGCACAAACTAGGACCCGACAGGGGCGTGGGGCAATATAACGGTGGTTCTTAAATCGCAACTTCTAATATGCTTTATGAATTCAGTATATGACAGAGCATATACATATGCAGATACCTGTTGTTGCATCTTTAAAGAGGGACTAAAGCAATTTGACTCAAGTGCTTACCGTGGCATGGTGCTAAAGAGAGCAAACATTGCCAGCTCGGTGGGCTGTTGCAGCGCTTGGCATAGTGGGCATATGATATTGCCCTTAAACATGCAATGTGTTTTGTTTTAGAAACTGCAACTGATTTGTCTTTTATATGGTGTGGTATGTAGACCTGGTCGAAAGATCTGCATCAGTGGCGTTATGAAATTACTCTTTCTTGCCTGCCTAAGTCCAAAAACGGGGAACTGCACCACAGCTGAGAGGATAAGGTAATTTACTTTCAGATAAGTGTAGGTATGTAGCCGATACTAGAGTGTGACAACCACAATTCTTTAAGAGTACACGGGGAAACTGACCAACGTGTGGCTACAACCCGCCACCAACAAGTGGCCCTGCACAAATAAGACATCAGGGGAACACAAAAGTACAGGTTCTTTTGATGTTAATAAACAGATGATACCTGTCTAATTGTCTGCTGCTTAAACTAACTTTAGTCGTATTGCAAATAAGTAATTTGGATTAAAAAAAAGAACTAGTTTATTGACGTGCCTACTTAACCTATACGTTTACTGATGTCTGTCATCGCAGGGCTCACGTTGAATCTGCAGGCCACACTTGTGTGCTTCGAGATGCATCAGAATTCAAATCTTCTGCTGAGGTGGCCAAGTTGGTCACTCAGAAACCTCCCTTCGATGGTGCACTGGCCATACACCTGTACAAAGCAGGGAGGCTGCTCTTGGGTAATTTCACTCATTCAAACGTGTTCTCTTTCCAAATCACATTTGTGTTAACGTCATTCCTGTAAACAAGGCACTACATCCGTCCCTCTATTTACCCTTCACGCTGTATGCTGTGTTGACTTTGACACCAGATGTCCCCGTGCCCTTTGGTGTTGTTTTTGGAGGAACAGATATCAATGAGGATGTGAAAATGGAGCACAAGCTCGTGGTTATGAAGCAGGTGCTGCTGAAAGCCAGGTGACGTACATGCAAAGGACCCTCTTCAATGTATATACACCATTGAGAGATTCACCATCACTGCGGCACAATGTACAGAAGGACAACATATTGCTGTTTACAAAAGCTGTTATCTATTAATACAAGGTCACAAAAGACCGATTAATGCCAAATCCATCGCAAATTAGAATTAACAGGAAGTTCTTCTGCAAATCTTCTAATCCAATTGTATTGAACATTAGATGATTTGGAGGAATTTTGATGAATTGAGAGTACCCCATTGTATCCCAGAGACACCATTCATAATCCCTTTCTAGGTTTGGATTATTGTCCCAAATATTTAGGGCTCAATCAATCGAAACCCTCAAACCCTGGTTAAACAGCTGTGTATTTTATTCCTCATATATGTTGTGCTGAAAGTTGCTTTATATATTTTTCTGCTGTATTTGCCCTTTTAAAGACGGCAAGGAACCCATCTATACACCTGTAGGGGATGGGAGAACAGGGTAGATCACAGTCTCATGACTTTAGAGCATCTGAATTATAGCTCCTCCTGCTGTTAGCAGTTCTCATTATCCTTTTATAGATCTCGATCAGGAAATTGCAACTAACAGGCTGACTAACAGACTGCAATCCCATTGCAAAATGCAATATCTTTCTACTAGCGTTGGCTTGAAATGTTGACATATTTGATTTGCTCCGATTGATTTAGTAATGACGTTATTTGCTCTGAGATCAAATACGAGAGAAGTTCTTATTTTGTATTTCCACTTGGAAATGGATCATTAGATCGTAGTAGAACTGGGCATGTGTGATAATTCCTATTTGTTTTCAGGTTTGCTGTCGCCTTCACTGCCAAGATGAAACAAATGGCGTATGTACTCCTGGTATGCTTCAACTACTAGAACACATACTTGTCATTCTTGTTCTACGTCAGTGTCATTTTATTTAGTGGCTAACTAAGCACCTTAGATTTACCTAAATAGATAGCAATCAAAACTAGTTTGAATCTATTTGGACCTGTTTCACTACTTATCATTGTTTGTGTTACCGTAGAGTCGGTGAACAGTGAAAAAAATGTCTTCTTTAAAACATTGTTTGTTTATGTAGAGATAGTTTATGATCACGTAGTGTTGGAAATATGGACCCAAACCACTGAACTATCACAAAATGCTGCCCCATAAATAAGATAAAATAATAAGGTATTATAACCAACGCCATCGTGTTTTTCATTTCTGATTCGATTCCTCTGTCCTCAGCAGGCAGACACAGAGTTCAGGCACTGCCATACTTTTTATTGTGTTGGAAAAAAATACCCATTACAATCCTTCATTGAAAGTCCTTATGGAGCAGATCTGACACCTGTGATAACATCCATTCCATTTCCGCCACCTCATCCGTGATCTACTCGCGGTCGCTCCTTCTGCGTTTAGCAATGACTTCCTCCCATAGTTATCTTCGGGGGCTGATCATTATAAAAATGATAGTGGGCCAGGAACGAGTTCACTTTGTCCCTTGGTGACCGATATTATCTATGGCAAAGGAAAATGTGACGAAAGGAATTACATTTTGCCTGCGAATAGTACATGCGTTTCTAATACTCTTGACAATACGCTTCCATGGTTTCCCCAGCGTTCCCCGAGCAGCAAGATCTACGTTCAGCCCCAAGGTAAGCCAAGCCCAGCCGTAAACCTGCTGTCACTTTTCTGTTGCTAAGCCCTTACTTTTCATTGCCAGGCTTGTGTTAGCTCTTTATGGACATTATGACAGTCTGATTGTTTTGTTTTCCTCTTGTTTACAGATTATACAACTATTAACACAGAATTATTACTATAATTGCTACAGTTGTTTATGCTTTCTTTCCATGCTAGCTGTTCTGTGACGTTATCTGATGTTTTGTTGTGCAGGCATTAGGACTGAGGCCACAGAGAAATTCTCCTGGGGTGAATTCTTGAAGAGCTCAGGTATGACCGCAAAGATATATTTGTGTCTCTTCATTAATCAGGAGCTAATCACCACCTGCTATCTAAACCTGGATTATTATCATGTCATGAATATCTAGCCATTTATTGTTATGGGTTTTAGGTCATATTTACATTGACCTCTTAGTAAGACCGTCAGGGTTTTCTTATTCTGTGTACGCTCACTTCCTTGATGACATTCAACTGACACCCTCACTCGGTTACTGAGTCTATTAGTCAGCCAAGTACATGGAATATCCAAACAATGCGCACGCCTTATCAGCCTAAAATATTGACGTTCAATTGTCTTCCTCATTGTCTGACTCTCTCACAGTTCTAACGTTGTCGGCGTATTCATAGCAACAGTGTTGGAGTCTGTGTAGTTCCAAACTTCATACAATATGGAATATGAAAAGCCTTTTCATGGACCTTCTCTGTATCTTCCCCATAGTTGTTACACAGCAGGGGGCTGTGGTAGTGACGACGATGGGGGCAGGGAAGGGAGGACAGGAGGGGGGAGAGGGGGACGGGGTCTCCCTTTCAAGAGTCTTGCAGGCCTGAGTTAAAAAAAGAAAAGTCCCTTATTTCTTAGGTTTGCCTTCGTGTGTTTACATTACTGCAATCAGTTGAATCAGATTCCGTTTTTTTCATATATAAAATGTCATACCGTTCTACACACTTTACTCTGCTTTCATGCATTAATTTGCCACACAGCCTTTCTTAGTGAATAGTTTTGGATTGAGTATCGATTTTTTAATCGAGTCGTGACCCCCAAGGATCAAATTGAATCGTGAGGTATCGAAAGATTCACACCCCTAGTCTTGTCTACAGTCGTCCTGTTCTTATAAATATATGATGAGCATCTTCGGCACTGTACTGGCCATTTCCCCCCCCCCCCCCCCCTACCCACACATACACCCACACACACACAGGGTAGAGCCTGAGCTGTAAATTGGACCTTGTGGGATAATGTCCATCGCCCGCTGGGGGAGACGCATGCCAGGTGATGAATCTCTGTCCGGCACAGGGCCATTCCTCAACATACCTCTGAATAATCAGTCATACTAATGGCCCCATGTCTTTTGTTACACTTTAAATTCAATTCTCAGTTGCTCTATTTTTTAAAGAAGTGATGAAACCCTGCTGTTTTATTCATCCTTTTTTCATATCGTTGCGTTGCTGTTTTGAATTTCTCTCAGTAGTTGAATCGGGAGAATTTTCTTATGGACAACTATTCTACGAAACGTATGATGCCCGATTCCTACAATGGAAGTATTGGGTTGCACCTAAAGCCTCTGCCTTCCTATCTGTCACGAGAGTCCACTGTATGCAAGGCCATCCTGTAACAAAACGCACGCTTCCTCACACTCGATTCCCCCCTCAAGTGCCTCCAACCCGATATGAAAGCAAAGGGACGGGTGGCCCTCCGTGCTCTGGTGCTCCGACCATGCGGAGACACACAGCATATCTTCTCGGCAATAGAAGTGAGCTTTTGTATCTTCTTGTTGCTGTGAAGTACAGCCGAGTGATGAAGCCCCAGAAACTGAGGCCCCAGCGAGGAGCTCCGTGAGCGGGCGACAACAGTTCAAAGCACCCCAGTCTATGGGCTCTGGCAAAGGGCAGGGGTTATGAGAAGGGCACACAAATGCATAGATATTAGGTAATCCTATAAAATATAATACACAGATACAGATATAATGAAAACATTGCATAAATATCTACCCCTATTAGCTATCTATTACATGTTGCCAAAGTGACTATTACAATGTTGTTCGATAATTGATGACATCTTAGTCACGGATGCCTACAGGTAGACTGCGGACATTGGTACTGGAACCCAGAGCCTTCGGCAGGGAATCAAAAAGCCCTCACCACTAGACTATCCTGCACCTATAAGTTAAATCCACATGTGATTATCTTCAACAAAGCACATGCATTCACCGAGTCTAAATGTGGTGTTTTCGTTGTTGTCATGTTCTCCTCTGTCTGTGTTGCATTCAAATCCACCCAGAGCATGTAAACAAACGTAGGAACACACCAGCATGCAGCATCTCACTGATACACAAACAAGGGGTCTATACAGATCACAGTGTCCTTCTGAAAATCAAAGCTGAATCATCAAATATGTGTTTTGCATACTACCCTCTGAACCGCGAGAAAAAAAGTTATTTCCCATACTGTGAAAGATTAATTGTTTTTGTTGCGGTTGTTTATTGTCTTCTTTGAGCGCCCTAGTCTACCGCCCGCTAAGAGAGGTCTTGTGTGCCCTTGTGTGTGCTTTTTTGTAGTGGTAATTATTATTTTCAGACTTGTTCTGAGGTAGTGTCAACATTGTGTTTACCTTTGTCTGTGTGAAAGTCAGCGACTGGATAAATCTGTCAACTATGAGAGACTTTTATTTTGAAAGTCTGTGTTTCCCTCCACCTCACTGTCATCCAAAGATACCTTTTAATAGCATTTAAAGAGCCTACCTTATCCACCTGATCTGGACTTATGTGTCAGCAGGGGATTCTGACCAATGCACACTAGGAATGCCACTCTACTGGGCTTGCACTGTGCACATGTTTCTTTCGGCCATTGTTATCTAGCGTTAATTGTAAGTATTGGTTTTAATGTGTTTATCAAAACACATGCCATTGTAGTTGCTTGCAGGTGCTTTCCCAGCCTAGCAACCTTGCATGCCTCAAACCTATTTCATTCTATCGGGGTCAAAGTCAAACATCAGGGATCAAAGAGGGATTTAGTCACACAGAGTCCTGTTCTTTTCGTCAGCACAGTGCCCTAGCTTCTTATAGTAACTGTTGACTAATCTCACCGTTTCAAATCCACGACACAATAGGCACGCAGTGTCAGGAGCACTGCATGAAACATGATCTCATTGCTACCCATCACCTTCGTCTGTGTACAAACGCTGCATTTAAAGAAGGTTAAAAGAGTACACAGCCAAGTAAACACCCATACTCCAGTCTTCTGCTACTTTTGATTTGAGCAGTCGTTAATGACGTCTGATATCATCCTCTATATGCCCTGTCCTTGAGGAATTTCATTTAAGGTCTAAGTCAGTGCCGGTCACTAACAAGTAGTTCTCAGCTTCCCATCGGGAGGTCTTCCTGCAGTTAACTACCTTTTAATGCCACACTCGAGACTTATGTTGAGCCTGGGTCGATTCAAAGTGCGTTGAAAGACTTGAGGTTCCAGCAGGTCTGATGGGACGAGGGTCCATAGCGGACAATGTCATCACAGCATGGTTAGTTATCGGGGTCAGGTTTCAGCTCCTCTCTCTCACCGCCTGAATGTTCGGGTGTGTGCCACCGTGTTTTTGGCCCCCTTATGGTGAGGAGTGCTGTACCTCTGCCAGTCCCCCCACACTAATCTCCAGAACGAGCATGAAAAGGTTTTAATCCATGCAGAGGGCTGATCTGGTGTTGGCTGGCACGCGGCCAGCTTCCCCGACACATGTTGATGTTGTTAGCGTGCTATTACAGTCATTTTTAATCTCAGGCTGTTGACTGAGCAAATTGTCGGCCCGGCCTGTTTAGGGCCGGCTAGCATGGCAGCATGGCTGATTAGTCTGCAACCTTGCAGTGCTCCTACCAGCCAGCCCCTCCGGTGGGTGTGGGGGGGCCGCTCCGATCAGAATTATGGAGGAACATTAGTCATCGCCGTTGTGTCTTCCGTATGACCTTGCATGATGTATTGCTTTCATTATGGCCGGGTGTCGTTTGGATGTTCATTATGCGGTTTCTGTGACACCGTGGTACTGTTCTGCCTACCCACCGCCCTCCCCCACCCACTTCATTCACACAAACGCTCATGCACACGTTGCACGCTCGCAACGTCCACCACGCTACCCTTGCAGGTGTGAGCGGCGGCCGTGCGGAGCAGCATCGCGTCTTCCTGTTGGTCTGTGGACTGAGGAGGGTGAAGGACCCGCTCTACCTGGCGGAGGTGTTCACAGGTACGCCCGGCTGCTCGCTGCACCACAAAAGCGATACACTGCACGGAACAATGCTAAGACCCTCCGCAGGAACAGAACGTGAGTCCGTGGAGAGGAGGCCTAATGCGTTTTCCTGGCATCGCTTTAGATCCACTCAAGCCTTAAGTGGATGAGGTAAATCCCAAGATATACAAAGCTGTTTGTGCGGCTTTGCTGCCCCGTCGGGGTGTTGAGTGAGAGTGAAATGGCGACTGGTGGCGCTGCAGGGCCACACGTTATCTGATGAAAAGCACCAAAAAAACAATGTTCAAATAGCTTTCTGTCCCTGTTTACCCTGCTCGGGACACCGTGGGGCAGTTAAGGTGCAGAGAGCTCTTCTCTGCGCCAATTCAATTGAGAACAATATTGGCTTTTCTCTGAAAGATTAAGCTTGTACGATGACTTCTTCTGGGACAACAACAACGAGGGACCTGTCTACATTCTAACTCTTAGTCCTACCAATTTAGTTTTGCAATTCTCAGAACCAGAAAAAAAAATTGGGGCCGTTTGACTATTTGAATTCGAGCCTAATTGATTGCTCTTCCTCTGTCGGTTTGCTTCCTTTGTTTCCCAGAATGGCACCGTGAGGATCCTCTCAATGTCCTGGTTATAATCGGACCAGAGGTGAGTGCGAGCTCGGGATAACGTCAGTCTGTTTACATACACTACGGCCTATTTTAAGCCCACACGGGCGCCCGACCGACTGGCAAAGAAACACACCAGCATCACTGCGCCTTGCCAATTGAATTAGGCAGCCTGGGCATCCCGATAAAGGCCCCTCAGACCTGCACCTGTCTTCAATATCGCGCTCTGTCGTCATTGTTTTACCACTGTGAGGAAGTTTCACACTTCACATGCCGTGGGAATACCGACGGTGGCCTCTAATTGGATATATTAGGCACCGGCATTAACTGTTGAGCTGGAATTATGGTCGACATTGAGCTGGAAGTCTGCTGCACGCTGAGGGGGAGGGGAGGGCAGACTGCAGATGAGGGGCAGCGGTCTGTCTGTGTGCAGGGAGCCGGTCAGACAGCAGCAGGCGGGGGGAGCTGTTGGACGGTCCAGCAGTAAAGAAGGCCCCAGCCATGAGTGACTCGGATAACGCTTTCCCCCATCCTGCTGTTGAACGCAACGGCTCGGCAATGTTGTACGTTTAAACATACAAATATGGATGGATTAAAGACCAGTGGATTGAACTGTTGACCTTCCTGGGGGTTCTGCAGAGCGAGGTTATATACTAATCCCAAAACCCTCTTTCAACTTCTGGTTTCTTCCCCCGGTTTGATTGAGTTGTAGGGATTTATTTCCGATTTTATTTGACTTTCTTCTTAAACTTGCTTTGCTATGACACCAAAGTATCTTAGAGCCTTTTCTCTTCTTCAAACAGCGGTGTCAGCCTAAAGGTATGTTCTGTTTCATCTCTCCGACATCTTGATCACGGGCCGGCCTGAGACACGCCACGCCCTGCTATCTCCTTTGGTAGATAGCAGCTGCTTTACCCTCCGCTGTGCTTTGTGCCATTGTGACTGGCTTCTGTGGAGGCTGAGAAATGTCATATTTTAAGGAATATAATTAACGTTGACATTAACGAACATCTCGCAACCTTAAATCAGAAAGTCTTTGTACGTTCATTGATAGTAAAAAGGAAAATGTATCCAAGCCCAAATGACTTCATTAATAACAAATGAGAAAACTTGACATTTCAAATTGAAAGATGAACATTCCAATAAAAGCAATTTCTTAATAATAATTCATTATCAATTCTAACATCATCCATCGATTGGTGAGGTTTTTGCAATGCCGCTGTAAAACCAGAATGACCTAACTGTTGTCCGACTTTGATGCCACCTTTTCTATACAAAACGCTTAACTACATCTACAACCACCTACCCACCAATAGACACGGCCTGCCTGCCAGCATCTTTGACCTAAATTGCTCTGCGAGGGCCTTGCTTTCGGCAGGCTAATGCCGGCAAATCCCACATCGCAATTAATCAGCTTGGCCACCCCCCCCCAGCCTCCCCTGACCCCAATCTCCAAACATGCAAGATTTCCGCCCAATGTTGGGTGGTGATTTGAAAATGATTGAAACGGTGTTTACCCCCTGCTTCTGATTAGGTCGTTGCGGGCCAAGCTTGTGTGCCTAATTAAGGATTTGTTTGACTACTTTCTTTTGTTCTGCCTTTTGTGTTTTCCGCAGATTGATTCTGCGCTCACAGAGGAGGTGGAGGCAGTTGCTCAAAGGTAAGTCCTCGCTGTTGTTGGTTTGCGTTGCGCACACGGCACCAGACTCTGGATCCGTCATGCTGATTGGCAAGCCTTTGCTCGCCTGTGAATGTCCCCCCCGTCCCTATTTATCCTGTGTGTCCCTAAACATAAACAAGCATAGATTGCATCTGCCATAATGTGAATCAAATTGAAATCTACTTGAAGATTCTCCTGTTATCTTTTTGCTCTGGCAGAGCTATTTTCTTTGCAGCCTCCGCACCCCTTCGACTCTCAACTTTGTGGAGACAGGAAGCTGTTCTCTCTGGTCTCAGTTTACAGAGCTTGTACCTGCACTCTTGAGTGCATGTCACACACACTGCCCCCGAGCCTGTCACTACTGCTCTGCCTCATTCACGCTCCCGTGAGCTTCCCGCGAGGCTCCTGTGATTCAGGCTGTTATGAGCCCCACGCCCACCCATACCCTACTTCCACGTTTTTTGGCAGGCGGGCCGGGGTCTTCCTGGCCCAGGGGATGAGCCAGCGGGAACTGCATGCGGCGGTGCGGAGGTGCTTCGCCGTGGTCAACAGCTCCATCTCGGAGGGCATGTCGGCGGCCATTTTGGAGGTATACCTGATACCACAACCCCAGCTTATCACTATCATTAGCAGTGGATGACGTTATTAATTAGCTAACGATGAATGAATATTTAAAGCTGTTTCAAGTGAGAACCGATGTCTTTCCTCACCTAGTGCGTGCTCACGTGCCAGATCCTTCTCTCACTACTTGGGTGTGTTCAATTTATCCAAATGAAGGGCTTGCCTCCGAAACTTTCCCTCCCTCTCAGTGAGTGAACTCATAATCCAGCTAATCTCTTTTAAAACTGTAGATTAGGACAATCCACAGAGGGTTTACACTCTGTTTAAGAAGTTTCACTCAACAGCCTGCTGGGGAGATTGGAACTAAAAGAGACGCATAATTCCCAGAGAGCGAGCCAAGTCACCGCCGGGCTGAGAAGCCGGGCTGCACATCTGCTCGGGCTTAATCAGGCCTCATTCCCATCAAGGTAGCGCCCCGAAAGTATTTACGAGGAGGTGACTAGCCGTGATTAACTATTCGTCAAGCGCTGAACGAATAGCCTGGGAACAGTAATAGCAGAGCGAGAATTAAAAAATGCTGCCTCTATATTTAATCAATGTCCGATCCACATCAATCCTACACGAATGTTGGGCCCTTTTTCCGATGATATGCTGCATCGGACAGATTTTATCGCCTTCATTCCTTCTAATTTCTTAGCGAGCATCTGACATCATGCAGAATGAGAATTATTCAGATCAGGTTCAGGTCCAATTTCATGCGTGAGCCTAGATCCTACACGTATTTGACCTCTGTCCGTGCGACCGTACAAACCTTCAGAAAGAAATCCGAAGCGAGCATGTACGCCTTTTGATGTGAACCTCTGAGCCTCGTGTCTCCATTCCCCCGGCAGGCCATGCATCTGGAGGTGCCTGTGCTGGCCAGGGACATCCCGGGCAACGCTGCGGTCGTCCAGCACGAGGTCACCGGCCTGCTGTACTCCAGCCCTCAGGTACAGACCTCCAACGCATACGCTAAGCCCTGATGAGCTGCGACACAGAGGCCAGCGTAAAGCACAGTAGATCAGAGCCTACCGACCTGAGCCGGACTGCAGAGCACCATGCAGCTAGGGAGGGAGCACCTTCCTCCCACTGATTCCAAGAGCAGCACTTGCACCAGAAGTTGTCCAAGAAAAAACGTTTGTGCTGCTATTGAGAAAACTTGAAGCCGCTTTGACAAACTTCTTTAAAATTCCCATCGTTAGGCTGATCTATATGGGCAACATACAACAAAGGGGCAACTGATGTCTCTGCAGTGGGGGTGATTAGATATGAATCAGAGGGCCTTCTGGGACAGACTATAAGGTGTCAGCCCAAAACGCCACGCTGATGCAATGCTCGGCAGCGAGCAGGCAAGGGGTACAATGATACGCCCGGGGAGAGGGGAATAGGGGGGGGTTGGGGCGAGGAGAGAAACAGATCTTGTTTGGGAGCATAACATCGACCAGGACTCACTTTCTCAGTCTCGATGCCGCAGTCGTGACAGAAGAAGATGGATCAATTGAGTGCTCAGAAAGGGGCGGAAGAAAAAGCCTTGCTTGGATGAACGGCTCACAGATAGTCCGGAGGTCAGATCAACAGTGACCTCAACTGAGAAAGTATGGATGAGCGTTGAGTGAGGCACTCATCTAGTGTTACTTTTTCAAACCCCTCCTTGAAAAGACGTTGTCTTTTGGAGTGCTTTGGCCGGTAGGTGAGCTGCTCTCAACCGTAGAAGAGGCAGAGAGAGAGGCGGGAGTCCAGTGAGGGAGGTGGTACACAGAGGGTGGAGTGATTAGATTCACATTGCCTCGTTAGCACGTAACCCGCGCTGTAATCCTGTTGCTGAGGACTTACGGAGCTCAGGTCACTCTAGACTAGAGACACTCCAAGAGAGAGCCTCTTGCAAACACAGGAGGGCTGCTTGCAATGGCCTTCTGGTCTGGCTGTGGGCGAGGCTTTGAGGGCCTGCTGACTCACCCTGCAGCAGTGAAGGCCGTAGGCAATCTGCAGAGCCCGTGCCATGCTACATTCCTCGGCTACCTTGGTGGTTTCTCTAAGCTTTCTGGCCCGGAGTGATGCAAAACTTCAGAGGCCCAGAGGGGGGCCTCTCACTAGATCTTATTTATCACACAGGGGACGGCATCAACATTCACTAGCCCTTTGCTTCATCACCACACACACAGACACACACACACACACTCACAGACAGACACACGCACACACACACCCCCATCTTGATTCCTCACTCCTGCTTCTCAGCTGGTGCGGTGGAGGGTTTGTTTACCAGACGCCGTCACTCTGGCGAAGTTTGCCTGCTATCGTGTGCCAACGAGAGATGGCAGCTCTCGGGTTGGACCGCCAAAGACGGTTGGACGGCCGTGCGGCAGGGTTGATGTCCCCGACAGATGTCTCCACCAATTAAGAGACGCCCCCACCCCCTTCACGTTGCTTAAATAGCCGTAAATCTTTATACTCTGTCTCCGTGGCGTTGCCATGTGTATGATTGTACATAGGGGTTTTATTCTATATTTATACAGCGAGGAGGAGAGTGGGAGCGGGGGGGGCGGCAAGTGAGCGGGAGATGAAAGCCTGTGTGCAGCGATACTGATGTATATCCCTCGCTTTGCCTCCGTCCCTGCCAGGAGTTTGTTGGCCAGTCGCAGAGGCTTCTGTCGGACGGGGAGCTGAGGGAGAGGCTGGTGAGGACGGCCAAGCTGTACGTAGAGCAGCAGCACAGCGTGGAGCGAGGAGAAAGAGAGAGACCTACCACCGCCTGGTCCAGAGCCTGCAGTGAGGCCACCACCTTCTCAGGAACCCAGACCCACCAAAACGTGTGGAACTCGGAAGGGTTTTTTTCGTAATAGCCCACTCAGGATTCACCGAGTGCCTTTCCATGGAAAACATGTTTACGCAAAGTCGATCCAAGACATTAGCTTTAAAAGAAGAGATGTTTCACGTTTCTGGTTCCAATAAGCAATGTTATTAAGATGTCTGTGAGTCTTAAAGAAATCAGGATATATTAAAAATGTAAATATATGTATCATGTGTCTGTAGAACATATCTCCAAAAAAGTCTTAATAATGCTGGTATATTCAAACCAAAGAGTTGAAGTGGGTGCAATACAATTATTAATCTTTTGGTCTATCTATTTTGGGTAAAACTTTTTATGCCAATAAATCTTTAAACAATATGCATTAAAAGTGACTTTATTCTTCTAAAATGTATGTGTATTGGTTATTCATTTGTTTATGGGATTTCAAATAAATATGTTTTTGTTTGTTGAATAATTAATTCTCTAGTTTAAAGTAAGCCTGTTGCCTACTTTTTTTACTTTTCCATTTTCAGAACTGCATGTGACGTAAAACTCGATCGCTAGAACACACTTGTTCAATGGCCGACAATACGTCTTACCATCCCGGTTTCTACGGCGACCACATCCATTTTTCATAAGAACATCTGGTTGGTTGAGTCACACGGCCACACTACAGTCAAAGGCCTGGGTGTCGGGAAGGTGCAAGTAATTTATTGTCACAGACGTTGGTTGTGGCTGCACACAAACATGAAACAAATGCTCGCAAACGACAGCCCAAGATGTCTCTGGGTCACCCATCACCTGTCCAACAACAACAGGAGCACGTCGGAGATGCACGCATTCATGTCCACATGTTGCTGACTGCGAGATTTCAATATTACAGTGGTAATGAGATTTGTTTTACACATTTCCCCTTTTCAGAGCGTTTTAATGTGGGTATGAAAGATAAGCTCAACGAATATATATGTATTATATGTGAGACAGTGAGTAAAGACCGTATGTTAATAACACTGTACTGGAACACGATGTACTTCCAACAGTCCTTGGAACAATAACTTCACAGAAACACAACTAAATTACTGGGCTATTTGTTCCATAGAAAATAGAGCTAAAGGCAATATTTAAGATAATACATTTTTTAATGTAAAAGAAACCAGACAGGGTTGATAAACAGATCAACTCAAATGTAGAATGAAAGTTGGAGATCTGGAACGAAAAAGACAAAAAAACATACTTTTTGGGGTGAAATTTATCAAAGTCACTCATAGACCGATGCCCTCCATTCACATGGGAGATCAGACAGGTTCCGGATAATTGGTACATCACATATTTTCATAACTTTGAAATCCAAACCATTGCTTATTAGGTGCTGTGGTGTCATACCAGCACATCAATGCAAAACTGTACAGCACAATTGTTCAACATGCAGTGTGGTCATGTGGTGCCTTAAAGCAATGTGCACAGAAGAAGTTCCACAAGCCTAGCAGTCCGGAGAGTACAAACACGGGCCCGGTTGACAGTATTCACAATGGTAAACAGTGCATTTACAGTGGGTAAAGGCCTTGGTAGGTAATGCAATTAGGCCCATGTGCCTTGCGACATCACCATTTTCAACAACAAAGCAAAGGCATTTGAGGTGATCAAAGCCGCATTTCCTCCAGGTGCATACGAGAGGTCTGATGGTCTTTATTGGTCATCACAGCTGGTCCTCAGGCTCTGTGACCGGCACCTGGGGATGCTGCTTGTCATGGCTGCTCTCCTTCCCCACCCAGTGGATGCCCTGGTGGCCGTTCTGCTGCGGCGAGTGCTGGCGCTCTAGCGTGGAGAAGGTGGTGAACTGGACCCTCTTCCTCTTGCTGGTGGGCGAGTGCAGGGAATCGCCCCCAAGGTGCTTGCTCCGCATTGGCCCCCCGCACCCGGGCGGAGGGGAGTCTGTGAGCGAGGCCAGGCAGCTGGGCCGTCTGGACAGGGAGGCCGTCTTGTCGGGCCCGATGTCCATCACCGTGGTGGCGGTGTGGTTGTCCTGCTGCAAGGGGCTGCCCGGCACGCTCATCACCAGCTCGGCGTCGGTGCCCAGCCACACCCAGTCGTGCCGGTGGCCCGTGGGCTCCGGGCCGTGGGAGGGTGGTTTCTTGTGCCTGAACTTCACCACGTATGAGACGCAGTTCCCCAGAAACACCAGGATGGCCAAGCAGAAGACCCCCAGCAGGGCATACATGCCGATCTCCAGGTCTGTGAGCGGCCTGTTGACCAGAACCTCCTCCCCGCCTATCTCCACCCCGGGACCCTGCCCGGGGGCCCCCGCTTGGGGGGTGAAACTGTTATAGTTGACCAGGTTCCCCGGGGCTTTCCCCGTGCTGCCCAGGCCTACGGCCCCCGTGTCCTCGGCCTGGACGTCGTCCGAGTCGTCGGCCTTGCGACCGGGGCTGCTCACCACGCTAACTGGGCTGACAGGACCAGCGGGACCCCTGGGACCTCCGGAACCCCCGGGGCTCTTTGGTCCGTTGGTCTTCCCCACGCCGCCCAAACTACCACTGGTGATGATGGTGCGCTCGGCGGGTCTGACGGTGGTCACTTTCTGCTTGGCTCGTTCCTTGCGGCCTGATACAGTGTTGCCGGCGGTCGGGGGGTCCTGGGATGGCGGCTGCCGCTTCCAGTCACTGTTGAGCTCCTCCCCGTCGCTGCCGTAGTCACTGCCTCCGTCCTCACCTCCGTCTCCACCTCCGTCTCCACCGCGGCTGCTGCTGGCGTTGCGGCCGGCGCTGGTGCTCTCCGACTGAAGGCCTCCGCCCTGGAACTTGACCCTAAGGCTGCCCTTGCCCAAGGCGATGATGCTCTTCCTCTTGGACTTCTGGCAGGCCTCGCAGATTGACATCTCGACCTTGATCAGCAGCCCCTGACCCTCCCCCTCTGCCACCACGACCGGAGGAGAGCCCTGCACCGACGCCACCCCCGCGTTCAGGGAGCTGACGGTCAGCAGGTAGGAGCTGGCATCGTAGATGTCCAGGGGAGTCTGGGAGCCGTCGCTGAACTGCAGCCAGGTACTGACCAACGCTTCCTGGATCAACACACAGGAGAACCGAGCACTCAGTGAAGAGCAGACAGGTTGATCAATGTATATTAATGTATGCTTTTCGATGCACGCTTTATATAAAGAAATCTTTGCAAAGGGGGATTCAAACGCCTAACCCTGGCAGTTCTAATATTGTGCTTTGCTAGTTGAGCTGGACAGCCACAGCCATCTTGCTGTCTATGTGTTTGGTAATCTTTAGAGCTACTTGTCACTAGTTTGATGTGAGACATGCAGAATAACGGGGGTTGGATGGTACCTGCTTTGGGCTCTGCAGAAGCTCCTGGCTGGTGGTGGTGGCCAGGATGGCTCTGTTGCTCCCTTGACTGAGCTGCAGGGCCATGGACAGACCCGCCACCATCTGGACCCCCAGCTCCGTGAGGCTCACTTTATCGTCCACCACCGTGATAGTCTGCTTTGCCAGTATTGCGTCTGAGAGCGGAGAAATCACCTGTTTGGAAAAATAATGGAAAAAGTGTGAGGTCAGTGTGTCATTTTAGATCGAGATTTGCAGCCTTGAACACAGTATTTGTGCACAGGGTGAATAAACTGTAACCCACTGAATACTATGCATGTTGAGGTGGACCAGTATAAATCCATCTAGGTAATTTATAGTGTATCCTCGCAAAAATATAGTCATCACTTAACGTGGCATCAGTAAGTGTTGCGTACTTGATGAGGCTTCCTAAGCTTACTAAGCTAACTCCGTACTAACGTTGTTGAAATGGAGATGAATGAACGCTGGTACGGTGCCATTTGAAGGGGTGATATATTATGCCACCAGGTGTGATTAGCCATTACAAGCCGAAAATCTTCCCTTCCCTGCGCCTTAGTGACGTAACAAGTGGGAGTGTTGACCTAGATGTATGCTGGATGCTCGGTCTACCAGCCTGAGCAGTGTGCTTTAGCAAATGTTGCTACAGTAAATACATCTAGTTAGACCCTGCACCTTGGTATACTTATGATGTCACTAAAGCAAAGAGAAAGGGCAGATAATGGCTAATAACACCCACACCTGGTGGTCTAACCTAGCGCCTACACCACCGGCCCGGTGATCCAGGGTTACCTGGAACGGAGGTGGTCCCGAGGTCTCGTCCCGACAGCACCCTGCCGGCCTGCAGCCGCGCCACGCGGGGGTCCTCCACCTTCAGGAAGTAGCGCACCAGCCGCGTGACGTCCACCTGCCAGTCGGAGCCCAGGAAGTAAGCCTTGGGGTCGCGGGGGTCCTCCTGCTCGGCCGTGAAATGGGTGAGCACCCGCACCAGGGCGTGCTGGAACTGCAGCATGCAGCCTTTACCCTTCCTGTCCTCCTCCTCACTGCTCCAGCCAGACCTGGGGGGGAGAGAGGAGCCTGGAGGTTACTGGGGGGAGAAAGGAGCCTGGAGGTTACTCGGGGGAGAAGAGCCTGGAGGTTACTGGGTGTTTGATGCATAGCCAGAAGGATCTGGGTTCAAACGCTACATGACCCACATGACCCACGTCTACCTCAAGGCCCTCCCTCCCACACTACCAGATCATTAAGGATGTCCAAACAAGAAGCAGTGTGAGTCGCTTTAGGTATAAATGTTTGTCGACAGCAGATGACAAATACATTTTTTATTTTTTGTCTAGAAAGTCCAAATGTATGTACTTTTTGTATTAAGCAAATACATTTGCTTCCTACAATAATAAAATGGATTCAAATTAGATTAGAATAGTATACTGTCGACCTCTCAGGAAAGTAAAACACTCAAACCCTGCAGAGAAATAGAAATAGAAGATAATACAATAGAAGCAATCAGGTCACACCGTCCGCAGTGCAGTGTGATGTGTAGCACTCTCATCACTGCACTCAGTCTCTTTGCTTGATGGGGCTGTTGTTGTGAGTTATGTAATGGCATTAAAGGCCTAAGCCTCACAGCAATATGATTTTTACCAGGAAAATGGGTCTGGATGCAAAAATATGAATGGGTGCTGCTTTTAAAAATGTCTTCTGCTTGTGCGAGATTGAATACCGGGATCAGACCAGGGATCGGTTTGTGTGATTGTGTTTTTGTGAGTGTGTGTGTTTGTGTGGGCCTATACACGTGTGTGTGTGTGTGTGTGTGTGTGTGTGTGTGTGTGTGTGTGTGTGTGTGTGTGTGTGTGTGTGTGTGTGTGTGTGTGTGTGTGTGTGTTGTGTGTGTGTGTGTGTGTGTGTGTGTGTGTGTGTGTGTTTATAAAGTATTAATGTGTGTGTGTGTGTCTATAAATGTATCAATGTGTGTGTCTATATATATGTGGGTTTTGAGTGTATATGTATGTGTATGTGTGCGCGTCCGTGTGGGTTGAGGGGGGGGGGGGGGGGGGGGGGGGAGAGTTGCGTCTTACCGCTTGGACGTGACGATGGGAACCCTCCAGCTCTTGATCTGGCTCAGCTCCGTGTCGGACACCTCCATCTGCAGTGGCAGCCGTGGGATCCACACGTTGAGCTCCAGCTGAGCGCTCAGGAAGCTGTAGGTGAAGTTCACTAGCATCCCCACCTTCCCGCGCATCTCTTTACCGTTCACAAACACGTAGTCGCATCTGTCCGACACCTGGGATGGGGGGGGGGGGGGATTGATGGAGCGACCACCAGTTAGCCAAAACCAAAACTCTGCTCCTGTTCGGATTCCTCCGAGACAACCCTAGACATTACAACTCTGTAATTATTCCTGGAAATGTACTTCTCTATAAACAACCTTTATGAAACTCTAAATCAGGATACTGTCAACTCAAGCAATGTCAGTTATCTAACCTAGGAAGGAAAACGAAGCAAATATTCAGATACGTCACCGTTTTTGTTAACAAATAGACCAGCAGTTGAGCCATAAATTCCTTTCACAGGGGTTTTGGTCTCCATGACTCACAATGTAATATCCGTTGGTTGTAATAAACGGCCCAAGATAATCACAGACGTGGAGGTTTTTAAAAGAGGCTGCATCGCAGTATTATGTTAATGAAAACACCTCAGCGTTGCCATGCTTGACATCAATCCTTCACATACAAGTGCATTCATTACCCTGTACTTCCAAAGGTAACCTTGGCAAGTTTTCAGCAGCTCTGAATCTGAGTTCTCACTGAGACCCAGAAAGACGGAAGTCATTCTACACACTCAGTACCGCCACAGACGGACCCCACCGCATCGCTGACAGGGCAGTGAGATTTCACTCCCTGGCCCCTTTGTGAGTGCGCCAGGCAATGTAGAGGAAAATAAATAGTGACTTTGACACACCCAAGGAGGCATGCAAATGCCAAATAGATTGGCACTCTTATTCATGTGACCATGATAGGAGCATATCTCACATGGAGGAGGAAGAGTGACCTCCTATCATGGTCACTCTTTCAGTAGCTTGCTCCTATCGTGGTCACTCTCACATGAAGGAGAAAGAGTGATGTCCTATGGTGGTCACTCTTTCAGTAGCATGCTCCTATCGTGTTCACTCTAACATGAAGGAGAAAGAGTGATGTCCTATGGTGGTCACTCTTTCAGTAGCATGCTCCTATCGTGGTCACTCTCACATGTAGGAGAAAGAGTGACATACTATGGTGGTCAATCTTTCAGTCACATGGTGCAGCGGTCCTAATCCTTGTGTCATCACTGCTCTGCTCTTCTCAGTGAATATTCATGGTTTCCTGGCCCATATGCAACTTGAGGTAGCACTTATGCATCTTCTCTCTTTCTTTTTCTTCATCTTATCATCCGATAGTGAGGTGGTCCAGAGTGCTCTTGCCTGGGTTCAGCGAGGACTAAGTGAGCTGTACCGTCTCTGAGACCTTCTGCTCAGCCCCGGCTGAGGTCTCCTAAAACCCTAAGTCAATAAGAGGCTCAGGAGGCTACAAGACGGCTGGGCCTGACAACGCTAGAATGAAATATCCTGGTTTATTGGGATCAGCGCCGACGGGGCCCAATGAGATGATTGCATGTCTCTCTGTCACCTGTTTTATTCACTTCCTCAGACCTACTAGTCCCCCACTACCTCATAAATCACTCTGATTCAAAAAGATAGGCTGAATTGTCTTCCAGATAAATCCACTCCATCCATCAATAGGTGGTCTGACAGTCGTCAGTGGCTCTCACAGAGAGAGAAGATATCAGAATCAAGCTGTTAAGGAGATTAAGAGGTATTTTGTGATTGAGGCGGATACTCAGCCCTGCAAACATACTAAGAGCTAAGCTTAGAACACTGCAACAAAAGGGCTGCAAATGTAATGGTAATGGAGTACTGTGGCCCGCTGTATGCCCCTGAGCATAATCCCTTGTCCTGCATTGTACACGTTTAACGTCCTATGTGCCTTTGAAACATCCCGCATGTTGGTATCTGTGTGGATCTCTTGCTATGAAACATCCTATTTTTAATCCAAACAGAACTGTAAATTACATGCATCACCAGAGACATCTGCTGTTTGTGTACTCGACTCGCATGCATTGTTGCCGGGCGATGTTGACCACGTTTATAAGCATATGCAGCCATTACTAGGGGTTGTCTTTGGTGTTGCTGCTTTGTTGTGATCATTATTCGAGTCACACTTCTAACCTTGAATTTACACATCCACATGGCGTGACCTCAGCACACCCTGGACTCAGGACTCTCCCTGCAACCTCCAATTCATCAGTAAACAAAAGCCTGCTTATTCCAAGCGGTCCGCGGGGTAACAGGGCGAGGCAGAGGCTCACAGGAGGAGAGCCAGGCGCCCGGGTGCTGGGTGTGGAGGTCATACCTGGGGAGCTGCTACTACCCCAGCCCCCTCATCACCGGCGGGGAGGCTGACAGAGGGGTTCGCGCCGGGGCCAGACACATCGCTTGTATTGCCACACCGACAGAGAACATGAAGGAGGTGGGAGGGTGACTTTGGCACAACTTATTTGCTCTTTCCCTCCAAACTCTCTGGGCCCTCCGCGTCGAGGATTATTTTGCTATGAGTCCAAATTGTACGTTTAGTCAGAAGCATCGGTTGAGGGCAGATGCACAGGACATTATTTTATTTGTCCCCAATAAACCTAATTTAAAGGACTAATAGCTCATCAAGCACCATTGGACCATAGGGATATCTGCTCATACTCAGCTACTAGGAAGCAAAGCTGTCGGTAATACACAGAAGAGACTGGCCAGGAATTGGTGAAGGCTAAATCTGAGAAATGGCTTAGCTTTTAAATTAAGTTCAGCTGTAAGACTTTACACCAGCATCCTGGAAAAACTCCCTCTGTCCCGATTCCAAATGTACATTTAAGAAGGAAACACTGTGGACGGATGATGTGTGTGGATGATGGCCTCGGCCTGGCCTGAGTCAGACTGATGGGACTCTGGGGCTGAGTGAGGCTACACACCTGTTGCACATTGATTGCTCAATCTGCAACCGGTTAAAAAAGCCATCAACACACACACACACACACACACACTCAGAGCGAGATCTCCTGCATGGCAACATGGAGCACCAGGCAAATTATCATTATTACAAATTACAATAAACCGTCTGCAACACCAACGCCCTGCGTCCCTTGTCTGGAGGGGCCCAGTAAAGGGCACCTCTGTGGAAGGTGGAGTGTAGCACGGACCTGACTACAAAAGCTACAAATGACACTCAAAGTACCATCACAAGAGGGGAACCTAGAGGGCGTGGTTAATGACGCTGCGGGTGGGACACAGGGTAGAGCTCGTACCTTGAGGACGTCTTCATCGGTGGAGCTGCAGTCGGTGTAGTCGGACACGTCGGTGACGACTCCGTCCTCCTCCACCGCCACCGTCCTCACGGGCATCACCACCTTCTTGCCCGTCAGCATGGCCGTGTTCAGGATCTCCGTGTCCTGCAGGCCAGAAAGCCAACGCTTGAGGGGGCGGTCAACAAGAGAACTGACGTTGAGTCTGTGATGTTTCTTGATGATGGTTCCAAAACCAGCTCTTATCCTAAAAGACAAGCATTGATCATAACAGCAGGATGAGCTGATTCCCCCTATCATTAACTAAGAGAACCAACATGAAGAAACACAACACTCAACAAACAATTTAACGCATCAATACAGAAACAAGGAGAAGAGCTAACACCAGCAAAAAGAGGAAGTTTCCCATTCGATATTCGACTGTATCAATGTACACACACTGCATTAGCAGGACAAATCATTCCATGGCAGCAAATAGTCTTCACACACATAAAAGCCCAGGAGGTGGTGGCATATTGCCGTCTTTGTGCGAAGATGGTTCAAAGAAGAGTTCACCAGGTCATGGTTTAGTTCACCGTGAGTAAAACAGGAGCTCAGGATGGCTTCTGCCTATGCTTTTAAGATGTTCAGATAAATAGAGCTGTGAATCATCCAATTAAATCCCTACTTCCATTCCGTGAGCCTCTTATCACCGCGGTCGTTGGAAATGCTGTGCAATTTCGCTTTCCTGTCAATTTGTTTTCCTTTAACATTTATTGTATGAGGCATCATCTTTCCCAACGCTGTTTTGATGTGGAAAATATTGTTTATCTATTTTGAGACGTTTGTCAGATACTCTTGACCTTTTTCCGTGAGGTACAGATCTGAAATAGGTATATTGTGTATCATACATCTATTGCATATGTATGTATTTTGTTTACTCACTGCAGAACAAATTCTCTCCCTCTGGGATTAATAAAGTTATCTTATCGCTCGCCTTGATCACATCAGATATAAACAGATTTATTTGATAAACACATTTGCTTTGGTCATGCTGTCCTTTGGCATTTATCCATGTGAGACCACTGTGTGTGTGTGTGTGTGTGTGTGTGTGTGTGTGTGTGTGTGTGTGTGTGTGTGTGTGTGTGTGTGTGTGTGTGTGTGTGTGTGTGTGTGTGTGTGTGTGTGTGGTGTGTGTGTGTGTGTGTGTGTGTGTGTGTGTGTGTGCGTGCGTGCGTGCGTGCGTGCGTGCGTGCGTGTGCGTGCGTGGCGTGCGTGGCGTGCGTGCGTGCGTGCGTGCGTGCGTGCGTGCGTACGTGCGTGCGTGCGTGCGCGTCTTTGTGTCTGTGTGGCTGTGTGTCTGTGTGCGCGTGTCTGTGTTTGTGTGTGTGTGTGCGTGTGTATGGGCACTCTTGTGTGCATCGCAGTGTAGCAGAGGCCAGCCTGGGCTAATTCTAGGAGTAATCCGTCATGTGAAATTGAATGAGTCGACTTGCCTCAAAAGTGAGCAAATCAACCAGATGGTGGCTGTGCCCCTCTCTTCTAAAGACATATACATATATAAATGATTGTTTGGTCTTGTCAGTACAGTCAGGCTTGTAATCCCCTTGCTGTAGACCCTCTGATGAGCAGCTTTAGCCCTGGCAGATATTGAACAGGCAAATCTATATATATTAAAAATAGAGTGATCCGTCAGTGCTAATGTCACTCTTGGCCAACCATCAAAAGTTCTGATGTTGGCCTTCAGTCCTGAGGTCATATTTTAATCCAACCACCATGTCATATACCCAAATCAAATTAGAGCAGGGTGTGTGCGCGTGGCTTTCCACATTATATGAAGCTGTTCTGTCTCATCACGGTAATTCACCACGCCGCACGGCAAAAAGGTCAGCGACTCGTCTCAGAAGGAGCCTCATTTAAATGTGTGCTTTAATAGAAACACAACAAACCACACGTTACCTCTAATGCTTCACAGACCACCTCAATGTAACGCAACGCTACTCCATGAAATCCATGTTCAACTGTGTTAGCCCTGCACAGGTCACCACGTTCAGGGCTGGCCCCATGACGGATTCACAGGGCTCCATGGAACATGGCTGCATGTAAGATGGCTGCTGCTGCTGCTGCTGCTGCTGCTGGCAGTGCTTGATGAAGAGATCCACAGGGCACCGGGGAGAAGCCAGATTCAATACAACACAAACCCACAAGCCACAAGAGGGAACATGAACACGGGGTCCGTGTTTAGTCAGTAATATGCTGGCATGTGGCTCAGGAGGTATAGCGGTAACCGGGAGGTTGCTGGTGTGATCCCCGGGTTCCTCCTAGCTGATTGTCGATGTGTCCCTGAGCACGGCACCTAACCTAATCCCGACAAGCTGGCTGTCGCCTTGCGTGGTTGACACCACCATCGGTGTGTGCATAAATGGGTGAATGTTAGGCAATATTGTAAAGAGTGGCCACTGGTTAGAAAACGTCATATAAATGTGGTCCATTTACCATTTAATATGTAGATTACGGACATATTATTTATCGGCTTTGTGTGGTAATGAACGATTGCGAGAAGCATGTGGTTTCGATTGGAGGTAAATAATAGAGAGTGTTGCACTGGGACCGAGCCACACTGATGAAAAACTTATTTTAAGGGCACGTCGGCCAGTGAAATATTTGATTTAATATTACAGGATGGTCACGGGAAAGTACAGGCAGCAATGTTACCATGGATACATTCAGTGAGACAATGGGTGAACAAGATTCTTATAGGGAAACGTTTGCATTGTGGGTAGGGAATACACAGGTAAGTGGGAGTGGCCATAGTGGAGAGTCTAGGATGGCGGGAGCGGCCAATTTAACTGCAATACACTATGGGGAAGTGGACATGTCTGCAAGTCTGCAAGCATGGCTGCAAGAAGGTTAAAGGATTCTACATAACGAGGAAGTAGGTCGATTAGCCTGGCCTTAGTATCAGACATAGTGGCTCCAGTGGGAATGCAAATGTAAACTTTCTTAACCTCTCTGTTAGAGAGAGGAAGGGATGCATCTTAAGATACAGGGAGAATGTATACAGTTCATTTTAATGTGAATAGTATTTATATAAACAAGGCTAATATAATTTGTATATGATTGTATATTATAGTTATGATTGATATTTCCACGACACACACATAATGCATCAGCTAGCTGCCAGTCAGCAGAACAAGGTGACCCTCCCTGCCCGGGAAGGAAGGCATCTACTGAAACAACATGACGACCCAAACAGACCCATTCAGACTTCTGTTCACACATAAACACTAGACACTACAAAAAAAAAACACTAAAATGCGTCACAACAAAGTGCACAACACTACTCCGATTGTACGTTGGCTCACCATGACAAGGGGTGCCAGTCCCACAAAGTCCCTCTGGGTGGTGTAGATCCTCATGGCTCCCTCCGTCTTGGCTCCTTGGTCCTGGGAGCTCTGGGGGAGCTCCAGCTTCCAGACGATCACCTGGCTGTCCAGTGGACTGCTGAGCTCCTCCACCTCAAAGTCCATCTGGAGCACCTCCAGGAGACTGCTGTCCAGCCTGCTTAAGGAGCACACGCCCCGCACACACGTGAACAAACACACGATCACGCACACACACACACACACACACACACACACACACACACACACACACACACACACACACACACACACACACACACACACACACACACACACACACACAGAAACACACGATCACACACACACACACACACACACACAAATATCACAGAAGCTCGTCTGAATTTTGGCTGCACTGTTGGACAAGCAATACGCTAACCCTGATCAGCACATGATTTTAGTTCTATTCAGTTTTTTTATAATATTATTCAATTTATTTGTACAAACACAACAATACACTCTCTTGCTAACCAATCAGGGCGTCTGTAAACAACAAACCAACCAAAAGTCGGACAAACAAACAAATCAAACAGTGGTAAACAACTGGGCAGAAACACGACCTTGTTAACATATTGAGCGTTCCTTTCAACATGCCGTTGTTGTCAAAGCTAATAGACAACTTGGGGGGGGGGGGTCTTTATCAAAGCACTGCCCCCGATAGGGTGATTATTTCGCACCAGGGCCATTTAATTCTGCCTGACCGCGTTATGTTCGAGTGGAGATAATGACTTTGTTGGGCGTGACCAAGAAGGTGAGACTGGCTGTAAATACCAAATGAGTAAGGACCAGGGCAGAGCGGTGTGACCATGTGTGAGAGGGCTGATTCATTAGGGGGGTTGATCTAGCCGGACTCATGCACTATCCTGCCCTGTCCACCATGGACAGGGCAGCACTCAGAGTTAGCCTTGATCTGTGAACTTCCTTTTATCAACACAAGCAGGTGCTTCGGTGTGTGACCTTGCACAGGTTTTTAGTATGACTATCCAATGAGAGTGTGCGTATTGGAAAAACACTACTGTTGTTCGGTTGTGGCCAACAGTATCATTTCCCAAGCCTCATTTCCCGAGTAAAGACAAACTAATCTTAATCCAGCGATGGCTCATCCACGTATTTATCTGTTGTTTGAGGGGGTGTGTCCGCATGGGTTGAAATAAGAGCTTGGGTCAGGCTATGAAAATCGCAGACTAGTTTTCAGTGGGATAGGTTATGACATAGGTACTGTCGCCGATTTCCAACTCTGTGGAATTAGCAGTTGGGTAGAGAAGGTCCGCAGCCATGCAGAACAATGATATCACCCCTCAGTCAGGATGACGCATTCATCTCCGAGATGAAACCCAATACCCTCTGAAATGTTGTGGCACACGTTTTTTTTTCTCTATGTTTTTGAAAAGTTGAACAGCATTCAGATTAAAATAAACATATGCTGATAACCAGAAGATTGACAACGCCGTAGCAGAATTTCTGAGACTGCATGCCGCTGGGAAACCAGAAAGTCTGGGGGAAGGAGTTACGTTGAATGTTAATCTGCTGTCTGATTTGGTAGACTATGCCCTCGTAAATGTTTTACCAGGAGCTGGACTGCATGGTATGTTAACCGATGTTTTGAAAAAACATTCATTATCTTTAGATGCATGGTGAAATATGTGCTCCTTCAATTTACCAAAAGGAGCACTGTGTGGGTGCGTCACGTGTGTGTGTGTATTGTCGTAACCCGGCACGGTGAGCGAACCACCTCCTCCCAAACAGGACACAACTTTGAGGGGAAAAAGCCAAAAAGGCATGTTTAATCCTAAACATAACAAAGTCTCTGAAAACACAAAACAACCAAAAACCCGTCACCCACAAGGAACCGGTCTCTCCGTACAGGAGCCACATGGCTGGGAGAGCCCTGAATGAGTGGAGAAGCGGGCTATTTAAGCCCTGCTTCTCCACCTGTTCCTCAGGTGCTCTGCATCTCCTTAATTGGCCCAGGCCGGGCTGCCACACTCCTCCACCCTTTGCTGAAGCCTCGGGTGGCCTTTTGGAGGAGCGGTAGTCCGGCGCGCAGCATGGCTGCTTCTGCTGCCAGCGTGGCTCGTTTCGCGGGTTATCTCCCGCGGCCTTGTCTCCCGCGGCCTCGTCTCAAGTGGCCTTGTCTCGGGCGGCGTAGTCTCCCACGGCCTCATCTCCCACGGCGTCATCTCGGGCGGCGTCATCTCTGGCTGCGTCGTCTCTGGCTGCGTCGCCTCTGGCTGCGTCGTCTCTGGCTGCGTCGCCTCTGGCTGCGTCGTCTCTGGCTGCGTCGTCTCTGGCTGCGTCGTCTCTGGCTGCGTCGTCTCTGGCTGCGTCGTCTCTGGCTGCGTCGTCTCTGGCTGCGTCGTCTCTGGCTGCGTCGTCTCTGGCTGCGTCGTCTCCGGCTGCGTCGTCTCCGGCTGCGTCATGGTCAGGTTTGGGATTCGCCAAGGGATCGCGTTGCCTCGTGTCGCGGCTGCTGGTTGGCGTTCACTCCAAAAATCTCCGTAGCATGGTAGAGTTGCCTGCATTCTCCACCATATGTGGTAACCCACTTCCCAATGTGCCGGGTTCCAGGTACGAATCACACGTTGAAAGAGGGTTAAGCCGCACTCTGCATTTATTGCAATGATCTCCGAAAGGGAACACAATCACTATCTATAGGGTCTCCGTGAGCCTCTAGTCGATCGTGGTCTCGAGCGCTTCCTTCTTACCACTCGCTCCCGTTCTTCCCTCTAGTCAGTTCTCGTGCCCCTTTTAAGATGGCTCTCAGGCCTTTTCCTCCCTCCGGCTAGGTGTCCCCTATCTCGCTGATTGGGGGGAGAGAAGTGAAAAAACCTCGGAGCCGCCCGGGCCGAGGTTTAAGGTGCGGGATGCCACAATATGCGTGCTTCTGTGTGTGTTTGTGTGCACTATATTTTATGAGTGCCTTGTGTCCGTGTAGCAATAGGTCATGTACTGAATATATTAAATCGACCAACCCATTTTTCACTACACGATTCTATATTTCAACACCAATAAATTCCACTTTAAAGTTTCTGTCCAGTCACATTTTAGACAATGTCCATTTAAATGTAATGTTTTCCTTGATAAGGATGTTTTTGCCATCTCAAGGAGCAGCAGTCTGTCTCAGGGGGAGTGCTGGGGGCAAGTCCTAGTATTGTAGCCCACTGTAAAGAGTGTTTTAGTAAACTGTATTGAGATTTGAGATTGGAGTATGAAGTCAATTGCATTGAGTAATTAATTAATTATCTTGAGTATGAAGTAAACTGTATTGAGTATTTAGTTAACTATCTATATGACGTAAACTATATTGAGTATGAAGTAAACAGTATTGAGTATGAAGACAGGAGAATGTTATGGAAACTGTAGTCTATATTTTAATGAGAATTTAGGATACTGCGTTGTTAAGTATTATGTTAGAACTGTAAATATGAACGTCACTTACCCATACATCGTGTTTTGTTCTTCAGCTTCAATCTCAACAACGTGATAAACCGTGCTGTTCTCTCATTCCAGTGCAAGACGGGATTGAATAATTAGAGAATCGTTCCATATTGACAACATAACGGTTCAACTGTCAAAACAAGACATGTTTATTTCCCCTAAGCACTCCCTTATCCCTTAGAGCAGGCATTAACACAGATATTCACTTTAAGTCTCTATCTGTGAGATGATTGGGGGAGTTCCATCACCATCAAAGCCCTCTGTCGATTTCAGAAGACGAATTGACTGCAGGAACCTGTCTAAGCCGTGATGAACCTCCTCATGAAGTGGCTCCTTTAAAGGCTCATGGTGGCGGAGGATAAAGCAGCTTCAATGTTTACAAGCACATCACGGTTGGTCCCTACAGACACAGAAGTGTAGAAAGGGAGTAGGAAATCTGCAAAGTGGAGTGAGGACTGAAAGACTTGGCAGGGGCTTTGTGTTTCCCAACATTTTGAGAGGATTACCAAAGCCAACTCTGAATGGGAAAAATATGTTTAAGTTGAGATAAACAATGTCATAATCCATGAGGGCTGGGGGGCTGGGGGCAGTGTTACCACTCAATGGGGACACATGTTAATAATGTCGACAAAGGAATGCCACTGAGTTAGACTCAGTTGGTTGTTCAGTGTCGTTGTGAGTGCAGAGACATCCACCATCAAGCAGAAATCCATTCTGCATTCGGAATGTGCCTAATGTTAACTCATATATTCAGAAATGCATCCCTCAGGACCAAGTGGGTGTTCCCTTGAATCAATGCTGAAATTCACACATCAATGCCGCAATAAACTTTAATCATTTTGTGATTTGTCATCATTAATGACTTCAACCAGTTCCTGCATTCTCATCTAAACACAATATGAGTTAATGACATGGAAAGGACATTTAGGTTACCCCTGAGTCTAAGTGGCCATCTGAGTCTGAATTCAAATACAAAATTATATTATTATTTATTGTTTTTAAGGCATTTCACAGGAACTGCTGCAAAGATATATGATACAATGAATATGTGATACAATGAATGATACAATGAACACCTGAAAGCCTTTTCAACTTCCTAGATTATAAAGTAGCCTGTATCTATTCAAGTAGAGAGTGGTGTATGGAAGTAAATCTGTGCCATTGGATTTTGAATCAGGAGCCATTGAATTCTAAGCACTGAATATTTCTACATGGAAATAAAGTATCTGGATTTTTTGCCTCTCAATATAACTCTTTGAAATTTTCACCTTTATTTTTCAATCTTTTAAGAAAATTTAAAATGACATTTTCAACATTAAAAAATGCATCTTACATTTTTTAATTTTTTCAACGTCCCCAAATTCAACATGCCAAAGTCACCTGCAAAATTCAATGTCTGAAATTCAGTGTTAACATCCGGGGACCCGAGGCAGAGCAGTCCATACTAGATGCATGATCGCGGTCAAGCAAGGAGAGTGGGAATAAGAGCGTCACTCGCTGTTATATACAAACATTATTTCTTAGCAGCATTTTACAAAGTAGCCTATAATAGGAAATGCTCAAAGGTCAATCAACGTCATTAAACATTGACTGTAGCTTTTTATGGGGAGAGAAGTAAGATGCTAATCAAATAAAATAAAATGTGTTTATTAAGCACATTTAATATCAAGGTGAGGGGCGGAGCGTGATCTTATCTTTTATATATGTTTTTGTTATTATGCACACCGTTTTCGTTTTTTTTACTGCAGTATGAAATAAACAATGAACTAATGCCTGTATGTGAAGTGTGTGTGTGATTGCAGTGACTTGGCTAGATTAAAATTCAGTGTAACGGTTATGGGCTCTATGCACAACTCCACTACTTCCTGGACTTAGTGCTGCTCCTTTATTTCCTGTCTTACATTTACTGGACAAACTGATTAATCCAGTGTTGTCTGAGTAGTTCCCAATGGTCAGACACACCTGGATTAATCAGTTTATCCAATAATGTAAGACAGGAAATAAAGGAGCAGCATTAAGTTCAGGAAGTAGTGGAGCTGTGCAAAGAGCCCATTGATTAGGGCACCAATTTGGGGCGATCCCAAGCTTGGTGTGTGATGCTGGGGCAATCTGAAGCCCGCTGCCCCACTGTGGAAAGGACAGCGCAGAATGTTGAATTATTTGATATTGAATTTTTTTAAAATTGAAAAATAAAGCTGAAAATTATATTGTTGAGAATTTTAAAGAGTTAAATTCAGAGGCAAAAAATCCACAGACGTTATTTCAATGCATAAATATTCTGTGCTAAGAATTCAATGGCTTTTTATTTTAAAAATCCGATGCCACAGATTTAATTCCATAGTGTTGCATCACGAACAATCAGCATTAGCTGTAGGCCTACTTGTCTTTGGAGTAAGCCCTTTCTCAAGGCTGAATCTCAATGGTTTGTGCTCTGAATATAAGTTATAACTGAGTGACATTCATTTTGTTTCTTCATGTTTCTTACTTTATTTTCATGTTTGTCTGAAATCTGACAAAAACCTTACTGTAAAATAACCGATCTCAGTCTATTTCACAAAATAAGTTATAATATGAAACCATACTAACACATTGAAATATGCTATTAATTCACAAGAAATAATTTATAATATAAAACCATACTAAATCTATTTCACAAAATAAGTTATAATATGAAACCATACTAACACATTGAATATATATGCTAACGATAGAGAAGTCATACTGATGTCATGAGTGTGAACATTACCTTTTCCCCGGTATTTGGGCTGTCCTCTGACACACCACATTGATAGTCCCATCCGTCCCCGTATCCAGCATCATGTCCCACAGCAGGGTGTTGGTGGGAGTCGCTGTGCGAAAGGTTACCCCTTTCTTTACAGTGGCTCTGGGAAAGGTAAAAGAAGATGGGGGAGAAAGGTCAAAGACAAAGTAGACAAGAATTATTCTACCGTAACTCCGCAGAGAGCGACAATCATTAGTTTGGCACATAGGCTATTCATTATTACGGATATATTCTGTTGCGTTATATAACAGAGTTTATCTGAATTCCAGTGAATTGGTGCTTATTAATCCGTTCATCTATTTATCCATTACACTTATATACTCTCTTCTTCTTAAAGATGTCCCATTTGTTGCCAAAAACATCACAGATTTACTTTGAAGCAGGGCTACATCACTCACATCCTTTCGAACAAGACTACGGTTGGACTTCAAGACTACAAACACTTTTCTTCACCCGGACTCCACCACTGAAGCATTACAACAGAAGGTTGTCTGCTTGGGTCTCGGTCGCCCCTTCTACATGCTAAACACACACAGTGACAGGGCGTAACTTTGAAACCTTGCCCGTAAACACTGTGGCTGTAAAACCGTGTAGAGCGCTTTAGGATACTCTCAGGGAAGAGTAATCAACTGCAGAAGCGTCTCATCAATCTGCCTCTGAGTGCATCTTCAGCTTGGCAAGGAGTAGCGGTTGGCCAGGACTCTCAAAGTCAGCCGTGAATCCCTGTGCGCGCCATCAGTCAGACTAAAGAGCAACAATTAGAGAGAGAAGAACGAGGCGTTCGAACACATTAACATCTAATTGAAATATAATCACGTGTTCGTGTCTGTCTATCGGTGTGTCCCTGTGTGTGAAAGTGTGTGTGTGTGTGTGTGTGTGTGTGTGTGTGTGTGTGTGTGTGTGTGTGTGTGTGTGTGTGTGTGTGTGTGTGTGTGTGTGTGTGTGTGTGTGTGTGTGTGTGTGTGTGTGTGTGTGTGTGTGTGTGTGTGTGTGTGTGTGTGTGTGTGTGTGTGTGTTTATACGTGTGTGTGTGTGTGTGCGCACGTGCGTGCGTGCGTGCATGCGTGTGTTTTCCTGCATTCTCGGGGTGTGGACCATTGATTAAAGAACACATAGATCATAGAGAGAGCACATTCAGGGAGGAGCATCAGCAAACCAGGATCTGGCTTTCTTTCTTTCTTTCTTTCTTTCTTTCTTTCTTTCTTTCTTTCTTTCTTTCTTAGTCCTTTAGTCCCTCTTTGTTTATTCATTTAATTACATTGAAAACTCCTTTCCTTATTGTGAACGGTTCACATCTTCAACTGTATGCGCACGTCAACATCCTGCAATGCTGCTCGTGCTCATCACCATAGCATTAATTACCGCCTTTTTACTTGCTTAAAAAAGTCGAAGCAATTGTTTTTTTAGCTGCCACATGGTCAAATCTATCTGCCAGGGCTGGTGCAGGCGTTCCTTGGATCCTGATGGTCAGGCTTTAGAGTGTAGCATGTCAGACACTTGATTAGGGGCTTGAAGTGCAACAGGAGAGAGACATGCGTACACTCTCTGTGTCTCCTATGAAGGTCTTCTATTTGTGATGCGAGTTCTGCGTGATTCCAGGGAAGGATGGGGTTTGTTGGCTATGGAGTAGGGTTGGTATGCTTAAACCCTGCCTGCGTGAATTCGCAGGAGGCACATACACGGGGAAGGGAGAGAGTGGCATTTCAGTGGGGTTCAGTGTCTTTTAGAAGTCCCTTTGAAATTAATTTGTAGAATACATGTATTTATTTCTGCTTTGTGTGTTCTGCAGGTTTTAAACACCGGGAACGAAGTTGATCTTGATGGTGTTTTTTTGGGTTGCTTTAGCAAACATCAGGGTACAGAAAACCAGCCACACACACACACACACACACACACACACACACACACACACACACACACACACACACACACACACACACACACACACACACACACACACACACACACACACACACACACGCAGTGGGGGCGACCTCTTTCATCTGAGGGATGGAGCTGTGTGAGCAGGGATAAAAGATGGAGCCATGGGCGACTCAGACGCCGCAGAAGCAACATCTGACAAGGTCAGCACTCGAAATAAGGCAGTAATACAGTAATTACCTCCTACACGAATACAGTTACTGCAGTTTTTAAAATACAGTCATTGGATTCATTGTTTAGCCCAAACACAGCACATATAATATTGATAAAGATATATATTTTGATATGTTGTATGTATGTTTTTCAGCCTTCAACAAGTGAAAATTATAATTATTTCTATATTCCATATGTAAATAAATAAATGCTTATAACCGAAATCCCAGATATTATTATAACATCATAAGATCAATAACACATTGAATTATCACCCAGTTGTTTCAAGTGGATCTTCTTGCCAGCTCATATCCTCTGAAAATCTAAAGGACCCAACCATTGATTATACATTTTTTGAAAAATTTCAGGTTTCATATTTCAACTTTTACATTCCATCTGTGTCTCTAACTGCAGCGATTACAGAAGGACTGCAGAATTGGAATGATCAGAAAATTGGACTTTAATCCCGTGCAGCCATGGATGTAAGGGTGGTGACATGTCATGTATCTTGAACTGCGGGCCAATCCCCCGGGCACTAATCTAGTAATGGCTGCAGAACGACTTGGCCTGCATTGAGAAAACACCACAAAGTGCACACAGAGATCAGCGTGGCCAGCCTGTAGCTCAGACGCCCCAGATAATCCCCAAGTTTACGAGCACCTTTCCCCCCCCCCCCGAAGCAGGAGGAGAAGAAGAAGAAGAAGAAGAAGAAGAAGAAGAAGAAGAAGAAGAAGAAGAAGAAGAAGAAGAAGAAGAAGAAGAAGAAGAAGAAGAAGAAGAAGAAGAAGAAGAAGAAGAAGAAGAAGAAGAAGAAGAAGAAGAAGAAGAAGAAGAAGAAGAAGAAGAAGAAGAAGAAGAAGAAGAAGAAGAAGAAGAAGAAGAAGAAGAAGAAGAAGAAGAAGAAGAAGAAGAAGAAGAAGAAGAAAGCCCGCCCTGACTTGAGAAAGAAGCAAAGGATTGACTTTCCCTGTTGGGCTTCTAAACTGTGGATGGAGAGAAGCAGAGACCCTGTCTGCGGTTAGGAGACACGGGGGAGGCTGGGCCAGGGAGCCTGCTACTTGAGCTCCAACAGGCCAGTGAAGACGGATGCCCAGGGAGACTGAAGCTGACAGAGTGTGAGAGAACCAGCTCTTGGCTGCCGAGCGCGCCATCCATCTCACCTCAGAGCAGGTGAGGCATGAGTGGCAGCAGGGTTTTTTTTTTCATATTTTACATACTCCTTAACATACTCCCCTCAGTCCCTGGCGAGCACACGCTCAGCATGAGAACACTCGCGGGACACGCCAAAAGACTAACACACACACACACACACACACACACACACATGCATGTGCGCACACACCAACACTGACGCGCGGCCGCAGGTGCATGTGTTATGTAAAGACATACACAAATGCATTGACCTCTGGCATCCTTCCATGCAGACGTAAACTCCCTTTGCAAACTAGGACACGAGCCCACACATGGCCTCTCCACCTCTGTCACACACCATCAACCCAGCCCCTTGGCCCATGTCTTATGCAAGTCGCGCTGTTTGCTCTTTCTCTCCAAGCGTCTTCTGTAGTCCTTCTCTTGTCTTTTTCTTAGTTTGTTATGCAGTTATTTTTCTATAAAGGCTCAATTTCGAGGGTCAAAAAACTGAAAAAAAAAAAAAAAACTGGGCGGTGGAGCCAGGTAGAAGCATCAGACTGCCCCAGTGTCAACCAGCCAGACAAGCCAACCGCAACACTAATGGTGACCTGTGAACTATGACCCAGTCTCACCGCCTCATTAAGGGCCGCTTGGGGAAAAACAGATGGATGATGGCTGGATGAGTTACAGATGGGAGGGATGGATGCTAGATGGAGCGATGGTGTTTTTAATCACGCCTCCTCGCGGATTTGTTTGCCGTTCTTTTTTTCCTCCACACATCGCCTCAGGGCCGCTGGGCCCCTGTTGCACCCCGATGCAATCAGAAACAGATGCAATGGTTAATTATGCAAGCAAATGTCCGTCGTTTAGCACGTAGCTGGTGGTTGGCGATCGGCTACGTGCTTGTCATCAGTAAGTTTGGCGGAGCCGGTGGGGCCTTGAAGGCATGGTACTGGCATACAAGGCAGTCGATGGAACTACCCCTGCCTACCTCCAAGCATTGCTAAAGCCACACACCCCAGCTCGATCCCTCCGCTCAACTACCTCAGCTGGACGTCTGGTACCGCCATCGCTAAGAGCTAGCAAAGGTCGTTCACAAATGACAACTCTTCTCGGTTCTGGGACCTCAGTGGCGGAACGAGCTCCCTGCCGTTCTCAGGACCGCAGAGTCGCTCACTATCTTCCGAGAAAGACTCAAGACTCAACTGTTCAGAGTCCACCTCGACTCTGCATAGCCACCCTCCCCCCTCTGGCCACCATTGAACACTGTATTGTATTGTGTTGTATTGTATTGTATTATAGTACTTAACTGTGTAACAACTGCAGTAGCTGCTATCATTGCTGTAACACAGGGAATTGGTTAGCCTAGTGATTGTTGTACTTGCACTTGGTTCTATGAACATCCTTACTGTACCGATAGCGATATATTGTTGCACTTCTTATGACAAATGTACTTATTGTAAGTCGCTTTGGATAAAAGCGTCTGCTAAATGCCCTAAATGTAAATGTAAATGTAAATTTAGCTGGTGGTTGGCGATCGGCTACGTGCTTGTCATCAGTAAGTTTGGCGGAGCCGGTGGGGCCTTGAAGGCATAAGGGCTGCCAGGTGGGAGGAGTAAGAGCACGCAAACCAATGATGAATAATAAGGCGTGCATAATTATACATGCATGCATTTAATACGATAAAGCTGGCGGGCACTGGGTGATGCAGGATCATGTTTTAATCACGAAAAACCTTGAGGTTAACAAGCTAGCATGAAACCTGTATGCTCTTTGGAGTTCATAACCGGTTCACATATTAACAACACAATGAATAAATCAATAAAAAACCTGAGCTGACGAAGTGCTCGCTGTGCCCCTCCCGCTGAGAGACGAGCGCAGGCAGAATGAGACGGAACTAATTGACCTTCACGCTAACGGTGCCTGCACTCCACCACGACCTTTATCAAAACGTGACAGAGGATGAGGGATTACTTCCAGGGCCAGACAGGTGGGGATTCATCTCCTCCCCACCCCACGACCCCAACAGACACGGACACACACACACATGACCCCAACACACACAGACACACACACACATGACCCCAACACACACAGACACACACACAACCCCAACCATTGCAGACACACAACCAGGGCCCAAACACACACACACACACACACACACACACACACACACACACACACACACACACACACACACACACACACACAACCCCAACACACACACACAACCCCTACACACGCAGACACACACACAACCCCAACACACACACACACACACACACACACACACACACCACACACACACACACACACACACAAACCCAACGCACATGTACACATACACACGACCCCAACACACACAGGCACACAAACACGACCCCAACACACACAGACACACACACACACACACACACACACACACACACAAGACCCCAACACGCATAGACACACACACACAACCCCGGTAGCGGGTGTACCAGGCTGACGAGGGGGTATTTAAGCGTAACTAAATGGGCTGTTCAGACAGTGATGAAGCACATGGGCAGCTGTTACGGAGACCACTCACGGGGCCTGCTAATGACCTAACAAGCAGCAGGGGGGTGCGGGGCTGGGGGCGAGACGGTGCTAATGGCCTTACGGGGAATGAGGGTTGAGGTGGTGGAGGTGCGGCTGGTGGTGGTGGAAACAAACGCGCAGCAGTAAATTCATTATTTCCTGTGTACTGGTGGTAGCCACCGAGCCGCCTGTACTATCGTTGGTGTTTTGTACAAGAACAGCTCTCAACCACTGCCTGCCTGGTGCTGTGTGATATTGAATTCACCAACTGTTGATTGGAGTAGACAGAAGGAGAGGGAGAGGAGAGGAGAGGAGAGGAGAGGAGAGGAGAGAGAGAGGAGAGGAGAGGAGGAGGAGAGGAGAGGAGAGGAGAGGAGAGGAGAGAGGAGAGGAGAGGAGAGGAGAGGAGAGGAGAGGAGCATGGAGGAGAGGAGAATAGAGGAAAGGTGTGGTGTGGTGTGTTTGTATGGAAACAACCGTAAACTGAGTTTAAAAGGACAGTGTGGGTTTAAGAGATCAGTGTGTATAAAAAAACACAAGAGGGGAACGGCAGGAGTTCATTTTCTGCATCAGAGCTTAGTCAGGGAAGAAACAAGGACACAAGAATAAGGGGAAATAGAGCGGCATCATCTCTTGTCATTTTGATTAAACGAGCCTCCACTACAGAGCAGCCCTGCGATGCTCACAGATGACTAAGACAGCAAAAGCAAAGCAAATAATGTTAGATAACCTTTGAGTCAAAGCCTTCGTAAAAGAGATCATAAAGATCCCGGAGATCGTAATGGGATGCCAAAACGCTTTAGCACAGTAATGAATCCGTGCTACCGGGTGAATGACATTCTCATGGTCAACTAGGAAGTCCATAAAACAAATCTATGCCTCTGAGCAAGCTGGCCTTCATTTCTTTGGGACTACGTTGACTGGATTTGACTGTGATCTGTTGAAATGTGATTTTATTTTAAGTCCTGCTTAATAATAATCACATGAGGTTTAATGTAGTGAGCGGCCATAAAACCATCCGTAATACAATGAAGTGGGTGCGATATGTAGGTCAGTACAGTGCTCAGGTGGTAATCTCTCTGCCTCTTCAGCATGATGTGAATGACATACATTCATTCAGCTGGAGAGCAGCACTGATAATACGATTAAAACTGAATCAATAAATTCCAATCCAAACATGATATTTCAGAAGCATTCGTGATTCGCAATACACAACATGCTCGATGTTTACAATATATATTACTCTTTATCCCAGATTTGGAAAATTGGCATCCTAAAATCAGAGTAATAATTATAATAATTATATTATTATATTGTCCTTGAATTACATTTCTCTTACTCCATCTGACTTAGTAGGTCTAGTAGGAACAAATTGTTCCAGGGAAGATAAGGAAAGGGGACTCGCACCGCTGTTAAAAAACCTCCATGGGATTCTACGTGATCTCTTGAACTAAAATGTATTTAAATCCTGAATCGTACCAATTCAATTTGTTTGGTTAAAGAACAGCCATTCTTTCTTCACCTCGCAATCGGCAAATCGAAAAACTTACCGGAGAGTGAAGTTGAGGAGCTGGGCCGAGGAGACAATGAGGATGTAGAAGGTGGCGATGTCCGTCTTCTTCAGCGGTTTGGACGCGGTGCGTATGACGATGGCGTTCCCCAGCTTGAGGCGCGACAGCGTGGCCATTCCCTTGGGCACCTGCAGCAGCCTCACGCTGCCGATTCTCTGCATGGGCGTGACCGGTAGCACCCTGGCCTGCCGCCGCTCCCCCACCAAGCCCCCCCGGCGCCCCACCTCCGGGGAGCTACAGCTCCCGCCGGCGCTGGGCCAGGCCTGGTAGTACAGCTCCACGGGGTTCCCCGAGGATGGGTCCTGCCTCTCGCTGCTGCTGCTGCTGCTGCTGCTGCTGCTCTCCCCCTCCGGCGGCGGCGGTGGTGGTGGTGGCGGCAGCGGTGAACCAGCTGGGCAGAGGCACCAGCTCCGCCATGCAGGTCCCCTTTTCGCCCCCCAGGGTGCAGGAGCCCCTCACCTCCTGGGTCTGCCAGAAGGCGTACACCGTCACGCAGGGCAGCTCCTCCATCGCCTCCGCCGGCGGGCCGCCCCACTCCCGCCCTGCCACGTAGAACAGCACCCGCACCTTTGGCTTGGAGGAGAACACCCTGGGGGTCAGTACGAAGGACTGGATCTTCCAGTTGTAGGTGAGGGCCCCCGGGGCGCTGAAGAGCGGCACGCCCTGCAGGAGGTCGCGGGGGACGGGCTGCTGGGCCGACAGCGGGCCGTAGCTGGCGTTGACCACCGGCTGGCCGCTGGCCCGCAGCACCACAAAGGGCTGTGTGTGAGTCCCCATGCTGGAGTTCCTCATGAAGTCCTGTCCCGCCTCCTTGAGGAGGAAGTACTCTGCATCCAACAGCTCATAGTTGACTGGCAGATAGACGGGGAGAGGCACCGAGCTCTTAGTGCTGTCACTCACGTCCCCTCTCTCCGAGTCTGGAGGACGGAGACAAGAAAAGCGTGTTAGGGATATCGGGGGAAGTCTTCCTTTAACGTTATGAATTAGGATATAAGGAATGTCTCTACAGATCTAAACAAACTCAATTAATTTGAAAGTTAAAAGGACCGTTGGGGAACAAGCCTTGTGCATTGTTTCATTCCAGGGAACTAATAGCTATCACGCTTAAGTTATTACGCTCAAAATCATCTAACCCTCCAATTTAATAAGAAAAATCCCCATAGTTGGTCCATGAGGGAAATCATATGAATTACAATTCCAAAGGATTTGGGACATTGTGGTCTCTAAACCAGCGGATAACAAATGGACACAGAGGGATATCATGGCAGCAATATTAAAGCAGACAACCCAATATGGGGGTCACAGTGATTGCTTTTGATATTATGTGCTGGTTGGTAATATACCTTGTTTATAAGCGATACACAACTCAAATGATTCAAAGGCATTAGCAAACCCAACCAGCTTTCAGGTCATAGTTACTGAAAAGGGCAAAGGACACATGCAGCGTGTGTACTGACCGGCCCTAACCCGGGATGAGAAAAAAACAGCAACCACACATCCTCAGCGGTCTGATCTGCTAAGCTCTAGGGTGGGGGTGGTGTGGAGGAGTGCGTGGGGCTGGGGGAGGACGTGGATGGGTGGGTTGGAGTCGAGGAGGCGTGGTGGAGCGGTTGGGGCAGGGGGAGGAGTGGAGGGGTGGGGAGAAGGTGGAGGACCGGCGGGGAGGGGGGTAGGGGAGGAGTGGATGGGGTTCAGGTTGGGGGAGGAGGTGGAGGAGTGGGTGGGGATAGGGGTTGCAACTCTATATGATCCACTGGGGCCTAGGTTAGAGCTGTGTGTGTCCTAATTAAGCATCCATTTAATAGATTACACAGATAATTATCATTAGAGCTGGGGACCAGCTCCTCGTGCAATTATCCTACTGGGTGAACAGAGGATGAAAACCCTGATGTGTTTACTGGAGAGGTTATATTGAAATGGACGGCGCGAAACACCGGTCTCGGCCGCAGAGCGAGAAAGGGGGCCGAACAGAAAAAGACAGGCTTTTAGCTACAGTGTGAATCCCAGCAAGTGATCCGTTGCATCAGCCTCTCACTGTGATTTCAACACGGCTGACGGAAGATGAACAAAGTTCTTTGAGATCGGCATCGGAATTCAGATGTGCATGTATACGATGTGTGAGTTTTCTTTGAGACAGCGGCCACAACAGCACACTTTTTACCCGCTAAACGCAGCTCGACGAGTGAACCTGGCAACACGTGGCCTGTCGACAATCTTTCGAGAGATCTTGATAAACAGTTTTCGCACTCCATATATAAATACGGGCGTCAGCCTCTGGTTCCGTCACGCCTGGTGGCATTCCCCATACATTTCTGTCACCCTTCATGTTCCTTCACCTCCAGGAGGCGGGCACGCTGCTGGGAGCCGGGGTGGGTGGCTGACAACAGCTTACAGAACATGTCACCGTCTCGTCAACACGCCCGGCCTCCGGATAACATGTTTTTCCTGCCGGCTGATCCTGTCTGCACACACAGGTTAACTTCGGGTCTGTAGGCGATAGGGCGGGGGTCGCAAGGAGAACGTGGTTGATCTCACTTAGCCCCCCAGTGGTCATGGTGACAGATGGGGACGGTTGTTAAATCTAGGGCCTGGCGGCGGCTGCAGAGTATGAACACTGGCCAGGATTGTAGAACCCCCCACTACTCTGCCCCTGAGCTGCACCGGTAGCCACTAACGGAAGACAGTGGCTTTAGTATAGCCAGCATAGTGTGGCATGCCCTATATTGCTTCCACTGTCTTTTGAATGTGAGGAGAAAACTGAACCTCATCTGGCAAATAAAGAGAGCGAATTCAGCAGCCCCAGCTGTGCCAAACTCCAGAATGACTTAAAGAAGAGCTTCAACTTGTTTTATGAAGGGCCTTGCTTAGAAAGAAGGACTCCCATGCAGACTGGCCAACAAACAGCCTGTGGCCCAAAGCTTCTGTGTTCTGCTGTCCCCCTTTCTGGCATCTCATTTTAAAGACCAACATACAGATTGGGCTTCATTTTTTCATAGCGTTGGGTAGTTACTTTTAAATTTAACACATTTTTCACGTTAGTAAGTAGTATGTTCGTAATTGTTGCCAACTGAGGTAAGTAACACGTTAGACTACTTTGTCTCTTAACCAAAAATTAAAGCCCCTTTGCGATTCCTTGCTTATGTTGGCTGCATCGTCCAGAGGCCTTCACACCCTGTAGGCTACTGGTTAACAAAACAGACTGAAAGAAAAAAGTATACTGTGACAGAAACCAAGATCTCTCCAAGACGTAAAAAAGAAGATAGGTTAGGCTAGCGAATACGTTTTTATCCTCCTAAGATTGATGAGCTGCGATTGTTATGAGATAGGTAGCATAGAAGTGAAGCGTTTGTATATTTCGGGCCTACCCTACTGTGGTGTAAATAGCATCATGTTAGCTGAGCTACATGCAGCTAGCCTCCAAGATGTAGGAGAGAAAGAAAGCCAGTGCCAATGTTTTAACGGTTAAATTGATTGCTTATTTGCAAGCTTAACTTAATAATGTATGAATTGAATTGCGAAAATAACAGGTAATCTGTGTACTAAGTTGATACTACATTAAGTATCCAAAATACTTTAAGGGCGTGTGGCAGAACAGCCACACAGGGAGACGCAGAATCCCTGTGCCACACATACAAGTATATGGCACATACAAGTATATGGTATCAACAAAATGTGCTTCCAGGTGGATTGAAATTAGCCTTCTCTGTCCATTTCCAAATCAAAAAGGCTTATGTCACTACTATTATTGAAATGTGTTTTTGCAAAAAGTGATGTCACCAATCTATACAACATCCATTAGCCATTAGCTGGCCCAAACCATGTTATTAAAAACATTAACAAAATATTCTTCGCTCTCTAGAGAGCCTATAGACTAGGCCATAGTAGGCTCTAGCGCCAGAGTATAGTGTCACATCAAACTTTATTATAAGAGGTTGGAGGTATCTTAATCATTGCACACAAATACAAATACATCTTATTAAAGGTTTTGAATTTGTAGTATGTGTAAAATAAGTGTTTCTCACAAACACATGGTCTTGGGCTGGTTGTGATCTTTCCACTTGATTAATCACCCAAATGAACAAACTGTTTGAGCGCACCCTTGTAAGATTGTGGGCTTCTATTGTAGGCTAGTTTTTTTTCCCCACAACTGATTTCAATTTAATATGCGCTCCTTTAACCTTCATCATGCATGCAATTAATCTTCAAATTATAAAATTGCGAAGCACAAACCCAGAGCAACCACCATGAATCGTAATGTGCAGTAATGACTTATACCATATGTGCAAACAGCTTGTTGAAGTAAAATAGCACCGCAGAAATTGACAAACGTGCCTACATTTAATCAGCTGTTTGGTTCGTCAACGGGCTTGTATGTGACTGCACGTTTTCAAACCCCTTCCCATGCTGCTAGCAAATGAAAACAGAGAGCTTCTGCAAGTGTTTCCACCGACACAACTTAAGATGACATTTTGGTGTTACGTAAACCCATGCCATGGCAATAAACGAGTTTAGCCTCCAGCCTATTGTTGGCTTTAGTATATTATAAGACAAATGTCCAGTAATAGTTGATAACGTACAGTCATGTTGAGAGCAGTATATAGGCCTAGTAAGGGCTAGTTACGCGAGCGAGAGAGAGAGAGAGAGAGAGAGAGAGAGAGAGAGAGAGAGAGAGAAGAGAGAGAAGAGAGAGAGAGAGAGAGAGAGAGAGAGAGAGAGAGAGAGAGAGAGAGAGAGAGACACACACACACACACACACACACACACACACACACACACACACACACACACACACACACACACACACACACACACACACACACACACACACACACACACACACAAACACACAGAAGAGAGGCTTAATCCTTTGCAGCGATTGGTTTGGATCTCAATGCCAATGAGACCATCAAAGCTTCTTTAAAATTACGTTTTATCACGTTTTTCCTATTTTATTAACCAACCTAAAATCAGCTAGCCGTCATTCCCTAAAACGGTCAATTGTGCCTTCCTGTCATAAAGGCGGCGGGCCCTCGTTGAGTTTGCTATTTTCCACATTTCATGGTTAGTTCACACGTGTGAATGTGCCTTAAGTCTGCATGCCTGCTACTTTATTCAAGCATTTAACTATTATTTTAAAAGAAGCATCTGTATAGCGCTCGTGAAGTACAACATACATTCAAATCATACAATCAAGTAAACTATAGGGCTGCTATGAGTTCATGATCAATATGTCATTAGTTAATATCACTTTCTGCTATCAATGATCGATGATGATCTATTATTCCTAATTTATTATTTTCACGGAGCATGCACATTTTATTACGAGTTCAAATCTCCCTCTCTCACACACACACACACACACACACACACACACACACACACACACACACACACACACACACACACACACACACACACACACACACACACACACACACACACAAACGCACGCGCACGCGCACACACACACAATCATTTCATTTTGATTTCATTAAAAAATAGACAAGCCGAATTAACAACGTTATTGTCACATACCTTGCGCGATAACGGCAATACATGTTGCAAATAAAATGTTTAAGATCTTCCAGGTCGGACAGCAAAGACTCATTTTGGCACGTGGTTCAGTATCCTACAGGCAGGATCCCCTGTCCGGGGTTGTGTCTACAGGCAGGACGTCCACTCTACCGGGTTGGGTCTACAGGCAGAGTCCCCTCTCGCGGGTGGGTCTGGGTCACTGGAGTGTGGTTCAGTATCCTACAGGCTGGCCCCCTCTCCCGGGTTAGGTGTACGGCTGGTCCCCTCTCCCGGGTCGGGTCTACAGGCAGCGCCCCCTCTCCCGGGTTGGATCTCGGCAGCTCTCCCTCTCCCGGGTTTGGTCTACACGCAGGTCCCCCTTTCCCGGGTAAGTCTGGGTCACTGGCGCGTGCTGGAAGTCCAGTCCTCCATGGCTGATCTGCTCTCAGCACTAAACGACACCTGTGTGAGTTCAACCTGCCGCTCGGTCCGCCCGGTCCTCACGAGCACAGACCATCGGTGTCAATCGATGGTTGGAGTATCAGATGCGTAAAAGTTGTGCGTAAAAGCGTTTGTGTAATACGATCAAGCGTTAATTGAAATATCACATGCGACCAAGTTTGTTCTGCAAAAAAACTTATATTTCACGATGTAAATAACAAAAGCGTTCTGAAATGATTCCAAAATGTGTCTTTAAAAAAGAGGCAAAAGCTACAGCGCATACATAGCAGCCCCCGTGGTGCGGTGTTTCCAGACGTCAGCGGACGCCGTCGCCAGGTCCCCGCGGTGTCGAGCGACTGTCAGCCGATCACTGACTGGCTCCGGTGCGCAGTCCTCAGGGCGCTCAGCTCGTCAACTGTCACTCCGAATCCGGTCACCAAGCTGCGGGGAGGACTTAACCCCGAGTCCCTTTGAACACGAGCAACGGGCTCACTGGTCAACGATAGACTATAGTTCATCTTCAATCATTGTTATTAACATGAAGTTTGTTTTTTTATTTAAAATAAAATAATATTAATGAATGTCTTATGCATGTGACTGAATGTCATCAGCATCAGGTCCGTCCACAAGGTCACTCATGGCTGCACCTCTGCGCCTCTGCAGTGATCATCCGAAGCAGAGTCAGATTACAAGGTTTAAACGAAGGAAGGTTTTCGGTAACAACTCGATCAGAGTAGGTTACTATCCGGCCCGTCGACGCAGAGAAGCAGGTATAGGTTCTGGTGCCCTCTGATGCTAATGACCAGCTTACGAGAAAGTACACTTTTAATTGCCATTAATAAAGCTACTTAAAGGAGTCATAGAGTATTATACCACCAGGTGTGTAATTAGCCTTACAAGCCGTTTCGAAAATCTGCCCGATATGACATCACTAGTGGGCGTGTCCACCTAGATCTGTGCTGGATAGATGAGCAACGTTAACTTCAGCCCACTATAGGCTGGTAGACTGATCTATCTATCCAGCACACATCTAGGTGGACATGCCCACTACTGATGTCATATGGGGCAGATTTTCGAAACGGCTTGTAAAGCTAATCACAATCACACCTGGTGGTATAATATGTCTCCTTTAAACAATTATTTGTGTATGAAAATTGGGCATCCAAACCCTAACGGCGGCAGAACCACTTATGGTTTTGTTGTTTTGCTGTATACATATATGAGCTTGGCAGTATCGCCATTCAATGAAGACGACAAGCTATGTCATTAACCATTAAAAAAAAAGCGATGGGAAAAATAAAACATAATTACAACACTGATAACCCTGAAAGGCAATCTGAATAAAGAACAGCTGAATCTAACAACCCCAGGGACTGCTCGTCTGCCAAGAATGTTAAGCAATTTAAAATTAGTAAGGGACAAACTGATTGAAAATTCACTTGGATAACAAAAATGAAATTTTTACATTAAGACAAATTAGATTGACAGTTTAATAGGCTTCAATTAAATGTCAATTAAACAGATGCCTGTAGTAAGAACACAACGTACACTCATCCCCTTACTGCACTAGATATCTCCTTCAATATTCAATGATTCGTTTTAATAAAGTACACATTTTTCAACCCTCCTTATAAAAGGGGATCAGGCAGCAGACTGTGACCAAACTTGACAGGATCAGGCGTCGGTAGGGTAGGAAGATGCCACCAGCTATCGCTACGAGCTACCATAAAGCTCTAACTCTGCAGCACGGTGATAAGAAACCCCAGCAGGATGTGTGTGTGTGTGTGTGTGTGTGTGTGTGCGTGTGTGTGTGTGTGTGTGTGTGTGTGTGTGTGTGTGTGTGTGTGTGTGTGTGTGTGTGTGTGTGTGCTGTGTGCGTGTGCGTGCGTGCGTGCGTGCGTGCGTGCGTGCGTGCGTGCGTGCGTGCGTGCGTGTGTGTGTGTGTGTGTGTGTGTTGTGTGTGTGTGCTTCCTATGCACTCCTCCACGGGGTTGCCAGAGGGACATTCAGGTCCTTCCTACTTACCTGCTCCCCACACAGTGAGATGGGCTCCAAGGTAATACATAAATAAGGCTAGCAAATACTTTCCTTAATACTTTAAGACAGTATCAAAATGTCAAGTAGACTTGGAAGAACTTGTTGAGTAAAGTCAGGTTGAGATCTTGCTTTCATGCTGGGGAGTCTGTGCACATGAACTCTCACCAGTGGGGGCCCATAGGAATTGAATACCCTAACCCTGCCATACCAATTTATCTTAAGTGTTATCTACAGTGTGTGTCTGTGATGAAAGGTCTTAAATTGACCGCCTGTCAGTGTACCGCCGTTTGATTGGACCATGTGGGCACATGACTAGAGTGTCCCGCTAACTAGCTAAGGCCACGTCATGTACAAGTGTACACAAACTGGATGATGCTCACAATGCGGACAACTGTTATATGAATTATGGATCTTCTGAAAAGACTCACTTTAAAGATGTAACGTGTAGAATTCAGTGTCATCTAGCAGACTTGTCAGAAATTGCTAACAATATTCTTAAGTATGTTTTAATTTGTGTATAATCCATTCAAGCTAAGAACCGTTGTGTTTTTCTGTTCCCTCAGGATGAGCCCTTCGAGAGAGCTCGCTTTCATGAACACTTTATGAACATTTTTGTACAAGATGGCCAAGTAAAAGCAAACGTAAAGAGTGTTGATTACAATAGATCAGAAGTGTTTGTCGGGAGCAGTCAGACCGACAGAGGAGAACTCTTCTTTGGAATCTGCAATATGAAGATGTAGACAAAGACGGATGTCACGCCCGTTACATGCTGAAGTAGGGAGAGTGACCATAAAGGGGTGATGGATGCGAGTGCCTCTGGAAAGGAAATGTGTTTTTCAGTGCTCGTCAGGCTTCTCCACTTGACAGATAGAGGTTGCTTCTGCCACTGAAATGTGTTTGCCCGCAAATGCTTCTCCTAATGTTCCTCCCTCCCTCATTTCCATTCCAAACACACTGACGCACAGTGCTCACATTTACATATGCTTGCAATGATATAGGAGTCTGGATATTGAATGTTGGGCATGTATGTAGGTAGGGTGATTTGTATGCTCTGCTGAATACAATATATCTTGTGTTGCTAATTGAGGTGTCAGGCAGGCTGCTGCTGTACATGTACTGCACTGATGTTATTATGCACAGTGGGGCACAACACTATGGCTCAAAGAGACTAACTTGATGCAGTCGGTGCGTATCGATGAGGTGAATGCTATTGATGCCTTTTAGAGATATGAACCTTAGTGTGGAAGACCTTGAGTACTCCTCAGCAACTTCTGTCCGTTCGGGTTATGTCCAATTAGGAGAACTAGCCTACGTTCTGATTATTCTATGTAGTATGTACATGTGCAATTGTATGTGAACTATATGAGCGCCTCTATGAGATGGGGAACGCTCCAGGGCTACATTGCCGGTCCCAGGTTTGTTTTGGAAAGGAGTTTTCCATATGATTCATATTTAGGTAGGAAAAGTAAAGGAAAAATACCCTTACATATAAACGTATAGTTGATACTGAATCAACGCTGCATTACGTTTTAATGCTTTAAGGTTTTCTTTATGTTACGCTTACAATTTGTCATTTGGCAGACTTTAAGGTTTCCTTTATGTCATGCTTACATTCAGTCATTTGGCAGACTCTTTTATCCAAAGCCACTTCAAAAGAGATGCTGAGACAAACAAAGCACACCATCAACATTTGAGAGGCGAACAAAAATATTCAAAGTCCTGCCTGACCTAGTTGAAGAAACAACACACACTGGACCGAGGGCTGAGGTAGCAACAGAAACAGAAGGTGAGTCCAGTTCTTCTTTATTGTTTATCAAGTGGCAGTGCATAATGGTCCCATCAAAGTTCAAGAGCGCCTTCAGTTTAAGAAGAGGCAGTTGTCAACGGAAACCAGAATTATTTTAAAGGCTCAACAGTTTCCCAAATCTGGTTGCTGAAGCAACTGGGCATCTGCTACTGTTACGTCCAGTTACAAACAACTTCTAAAGTTATGTTGTTTGCGGCGGATCCGTGTTCATGTGCTAATCCATTATAATAAATGTGCATGTTTGTTATGTTTCTTTTTGGTACTAATGCAGTCAGCACCGCTGTCCCCGGTGTCATAATCTGATGTAAACAAAAGTAGGCCATGCACGGCAGCTCTCCCCTGTGAAACAGCAGGCAGCTGAGGGACAGTTCAACCTAATCTCCACGGTAATGTAATGTGGGACTTCTCCCCCTGCCGTCCCTTGTATGTAATCCTCCATTCGTCGTTTTGATTCCTCCCTTTTTAAGTCTGGGGACATGACAGGAGCTGTCATCTTCGTCCCATCGCCGGGACCTGTTAATCCCTGGAGTAATCCAACGGACACACACACACACACACACACACACACACACAACACACACACACACACAAACACAAATACACACACACACACACACAATTGTGATACACAGACCTGTTTACAATGTGACGTCAAAATGTGACTAGGCATTAAAAGCTTCTCATACTTGCTTTCCAGAAGTATTTGATATGTTATTTTAAAGAAAAAGGGACATGATTATATAATTATGTCAAGTTTCTTACTGATTTTGAGATATGATTTTGAAGAGGATACGTGTTCATGTGCTAATCCATTATAATAAATGTGCATGTTTGTTATGTTTCTTTTTGGTACTAATGCAGTCAGCACCGCTGTCCCCGGTGTCATAATCTGATGTAAACAAAAGTAGGCCATGCACGGCAGCTCTCCCCTGTGAAGCAGCAGGCAGCTGAGGGACAGTTCAACCTAATCTCCACGGTAATGTAATGTGGGACTTCTCCCCCTGCCGCGCATGACTAACGGCCAATCTCATTTTCTCTATTTTTAAGCCTTCCCCTTCCCGAGCTGTCATCTTCGTCCCATCGCCGGGACCTGTTAATCCCTTGGAAACAGAGTGATAAGGGCCTAGGGGTAACAACATACCCCAAACACAAATACACACACACACACACACAATTGTGATACACAGACCTGTTTACAATGTGACGTCAAAATGTGACTAGGCATTAAAAGCTTCTCATACTTGCTTTCCAGAAGTATTTGATATGTTATTTTAAAGAAAAAGGGACATGATTATATAATTATGAAGTTTCTTTCTGATTTTGACGAATGATTTGAAGAAATACAAATTGTTGAATTTCCGAGGTTGTGGTTGATTAAAGGCCAGCATCTGACCAAGGGTGTAGGGGTTCCCATTGTCAACATGGGCGTGACCTGAGAGGGACCTGGGGCCCCCTACATGCTGGGAGGGCCTCTGATTAACAGCTGATGGAGGGAAAGGCTTCTGGGACAGCCTCCACCCCCGCATACTAAATCTAGTCAACTTTAATCATAAAGCACATTTCTTACACAAGGCAGACTCAATGTGCTTTACATATGAAAAACACGGCATACAATAAAATAAAATAGGATTTCAAAGGGTGCACACTCGACATTTAAAATGTAACTCAAATGTAATTTGAATAACATTTAAATCTCATGATAGTTTAGCAGAAAGCAAAGGCTGGCATACATGTTTTTAAGCTTGATTTAAGAGTCAGGGTTGGAGCAAGTCTCAGATCTTCAGGAAGTTTATTCCAGCTATGTGTTTCATAGTAGCTGAATCCTGCTTTCCCATGTTTTCTTTTGACTCTGGGAACCATTAGCTGACTGGTCCCAGTTGATCTTAAAGGTCTAAAGGGTTCATGAGAAGTATTAGAGCGATACACTTTGGCCCTTAACGAATTAGTGATTTATAGGTGAGCAGAAGTATTCTGAAATCAATCCTCGGACACATCAGCCAATGCAGGGATTTAGAAATGTTGTAATGTGTTCAGATTTGTTTGTCTTTTTCAGAACTTCAGCAGCTGCCTTCTGAACCAGCTGTAGCTGCCTAACAGCTGTTTTTGTAAGGCCTGCAAAGAGACCATTACAATAATCGAACCTACTAAATAATGATTGCATGGGCAAGTCTTTCTAAGTCATGTTTTGACATGAGACTTCTTAGTCTTGTTAATTTCTTCAGGAGATAGTAGGCCGATGTTATTGCTGACTTTCTGTTGCTTTGGAAAATTAGATCTGAGTCCATAACAACACCAAGAGGGAAGGAGGGGGAATCAAGGGGCAAGCAAACTTTCAGTCTACCATCTTTGGCACCTCAAACAAGTATCTCCGATTTTTAGGCCTGGCCCATCATGTCCTTGACCTTTAGGATGATAGTCAGTTGGCAATGGGGCTATGTCGTGTCTTCCGAATAACAATGGTAAGCAATGTTGCTATTTGGATAATTAGGCCTAGTGGGAGCATGTAGGTTGAATAAAGCCCAGCCCAATTTTCCAATCGGTTCACAAATATTGAGTGTTCAACAACAATGGAGCACTGAGGTCCCATAGCATCAGTATGGACATTTTGCCTGAGTCTTTGTTAAAACGAATATCAATTAGCATTTTAATAGGAGACTGGATGCTATGAAGGGGTTTAAATTCTAACTGGAAGTTTTCATAGCAACTAGTAGAGGCCAATACGTCATAAAGGTGCTGGAGGACAACTTCCTCTAGGATTTTATTCATGAAGGGTAGAGTTGATGTTGGTCTGTAGTTGTTAGTTATCAGCATCCATGCTTTTCTTTTCTTTTTTAAAAGGGGGTTAAATAACTGTAATCTTCAAGGCTTTTGGAAACTGATTGGATAGAACTGTTAACTATTTGCAGTATATCTTGGGCCAAGGACGTTGTGAGAGAAGCTGATGGGAAAGCATCAAGGCAACAGGGGGATGGTTTAAGTTGTGCCACGGTTTCCCCAAGAGTTTTAGACTAGGGCATTCAAATCGTGTCATCATTGCTCAAATGACTTCTAAATAAATATGGTGGTGATCTAACATTCAGGTTTGAAATAGAAATATTGATGGCTTGTCTAGTCTTCAATTTTGTCCATGAAAAAAGACACAAACTCATTGCATAATGGATGGAGAGCAGTCCAGGGGGGGATTTTTGGGGGGCATTTGAAAGAAGCAGAACAGTATAAGGAATAAGGTTTGTGCATTATAAGGGCCCTATTTTAACGGTCTGAAACGCAAGTGAGAAGCGCCAAGCGCAAGTAGCTTTGTGGGCGGTTCTATGGCGATGTCGCTATTTTACTAGTGCAAAAATGACTCTTGCGCCCACCGCAAATCTAAAAAGGGTTGGTCTGAAGTAGCCTAATTACCTGTAGGTGTGGCCGTAACGTGCAATAAAGCAATGAGAGTGTCAGCTCCCATCCCCTTTAAGAGCCATGAGCGCATTTGATTCTGACGAGTCGATATTTTGACAGCGCCTTTAGAGTCTCCGATGAGACAGGTGTACATGAATTTCAAACTTCAAATGGCTCAGTTTATGGCCAAATAATATGGCCTAATTCACACATGGAATAAGGTTTTCTTCCACAACTTCAGAAATACTGAGTCCTCAAATAAATTTCGGCAAAGAAAACTTAACACACATATGATATGTGGTAACTGTGGGTCTATTTAATGATATACGCAATACATTATAAACATTGTTTCTTATCAGTATTCAATGCATTATCGTTATCAAATTGTGTTCCTAATATGCATGTGTCCCCCGTTAACATACATTGCCATGGACTGTATTATGCGTTACATGTTTAGTTTGCGTGTGCTTAAGCAGAGGGACGCACACACGCACGCCCCCGAATTCATTAATTATTTTACACATACACACACGCGCGCTGGCATTCATTCATTGTTTTTAACACTCACTTGCAGTAAAACAATGTTTTCTCACGATCAAATGCTCATCAATCCTAAAAGTTATGGGCATGTACACGATGTCTGTGTCAAGAAAATATGTGTTTGCTGTATAGTGTTTTCAGATGCTAGTACAACTTATTACCACTGTATCAGCTGTTCTTTCCCAAATAAATTACCAAGAATGTGTGGCTAGGTAGATGAGAGAAGCAAAGCGTATGCACGAGGTGCACAAGCAACATTATGCATGCGCCCTTAAAATAGCATCTGAACAACGTGCCACTGACTTTAAAGCAGGTATTTCCTGGTTTGTGGCGCAAGTGATTTCTGAAACTGCAAATTAGCACCAGGGAACGTTTGCGCCAGAACACGCCTCCACCTTTCGCCAAACCGCCCCTTGGGGCGCAAGATCATTCCCTGATTTACCGACGCGTGGCGCAGGAGGGAAAAGAACGCTCGGCACCAGTTGTAAACTAGCAACGACACATGTGCCAGTGAGAAAGTAAATTGTGCCGGATGCAAGTGTTACTGTTAATGATATGGAGGAAGAAAGATTCTCTAGCACTTTTCAAGGCTGAATTGTAGGCAAGGAAGCTCTGTCACGATGAACTTGAAGTTTTGTTTCCGCCAGTTGCGTTAAGCCTTACTGTACGTTCACACCAATAGCTGTAAAAGATGCAAAACGCTGAACAAAATATTTACAGCTCATATCGCTCTTCGTTGTCTGAGTCTCGCATATGTTTAATGGGACCCACGCCGATGAGAGACATCTACATTCCGATTGGCTGGCGGTCATTTACAGCCGCAATGCTACTAGCTCATTTGCATAGAGTTGAGCTGTTTTCAACTCTCATTTACAGCTTTACAGCTTTAAAGCCATCGCTCAAGCGCTTTATCACTCCAATCGCTTTATCGCTCATGTCTAATAGAAATTGAATGGGCGTTTATCGCTCAAAACGCTTTACAGCTTTTGGTGTGAACGCAGTTACGGCATTCTCTTTTTGGAATTAAGTTATCCACCAGATGATCAGCAGAACTTGAGGGGAGGGGTGGTAGCTTAGAGATGGAGTTTTTAAAGAGAGCACTAGAATACTCATTGATTTAAAAAAAAAAAAACCGTAGGCCTATTTGATTTGATTTGGGTGTATAAAAGAAAGCACAGAAATGGTCAATAGGGAAGGATCAATCACAGAAACTTCAGAGACACTGAGACCCTTTGTGATAATCAAGTCCAAGTTATGTCCCCGATTATGAGTCGCCCCTTTCACGTATTGAGACAGTTCAAATGTGTCCAGGGTTGTGTTGATAAGGTTTATTGGACTATGTTACCCATGAGGCTTAGCGCCAGTTGGCGGGAAATAGCCTACGCGAGAGCTATGAGCGTGTACAGTTGTTGGACTGCTAATGCAATAAAACATGGCTAGGAACTAATCATGCTGCTGTGCCCGGTTTGTCATATATAAGGAACAAACATAACATAACATAACATGGATTTTCGCCGCAAGTGGAAGCGGAGTTCTGCACGCTGCAAGGATTAGCAGAAGAGGCTAACGCTAGCAACAGGTGTCGGCTCGTCGTCGTCAAGGCAACGGAGAGAGAGGAAACATGGATAAGCTACAAGTCCACCAACACCTATGCCGCTAACAGGAAATCTGGCTGATAACTGGAAAAGGTTTAAGCAGAGATTCAACATCTATATGGCTGCAAGTGGATGTGGAGCAAAGGGAGACGATAAAGTAAAAGCGTCTATCTTGCTGCATGTGATTGGTGAGGATGCATTGGATATATCCAACAGTTTCCAACTTGATGATGATGCGAGCCTGGATGAGCTAATGGACAAGTTTGAAGAGTACTTTGTGCCAAAACAGAACATTACGTTTGAGAGATACAAGTTTTTCTCATGTGATCAAAAACAAGGAGTAGGTTTTGATCAGTATCTAGCTGAGTTGCACACACTGAGTAAGACATTTGAATTTGGAAATTCAATACCCAGTGGAATACCCGATAATGGACTCAGAGAAAGACTATTGCGGGAGCAAAACTTGACATTGGACAAAACTATTAACATGTGCAGAGCAGCAGAAACCACACGTGCTCAAGCCAAGGAGCTGCGCAAGGAAGAGACAGCAGTACATGCGATAAAAACGGGAGTACATTACTCCAAGCATCCAAATAAATACAAGTTGCAAAGAGACGCTAAAACAGACTTTAAATGTGGAAAATGTGGACGAAGCCACAAACCAATGTCGTGTCCAGCATATGGCAAGGAGTGTTATAACTTCGGGAAAAAGAACCACTTCTCAAAATACTGCAAAGCGGACGCCTTAGTAGAAGAGGAACCTACGGAGTTCTTTGTGGATGCGGTGCATATAAAGGAAGCTAAAGATGAAGAAGAATGGATAGTGCCATTGTCTGTTAACAGGACTATCATTCCATTCAAACTGGACACGGGAGCCTCAGTCAACCTCATATCTGTGAATGAGTATGAGAAACTCACTGTGAAAAGCCAAATATTCCCTGTGAAAACAAAAGTGAGTGGATACACTGGAGAAAAAAGTGCCGGTCAAAGGAGGCTGCATTGCAACATTCGAACACAGTGGTAAGCAAATAAAAGCAATGCTTTTATTTGTGATATGAGTGTCAAGCCAATATTGGGATTACAAGCATGCCAACGACTAAACCTTGTAAAGAGAGTCTTTGTAGTCTCATCTAAACCTGCTAATGATCATGACTCACTCATGGAGGAATACAGTGACTGTTTTGAGGGGCTTGGATGTTTACCAGAGGAATACAAAATTCAAGTTGATGAAAATGTGCCTCCAGTAGTTCACCCATGCAGAAAAATACCATTCAAGCTGAAAGGAAAACTCACAGAAGAGTTAACTAGAATGGAGAAACTAGGAGTGATCAAGAAAATTGATGAACCTACAACATGGGTCAGCTCACTGGTCGCTGTGGAAAAGCCCAACGGAAAGCTGAGAACGTGTTTGGATCCAAGGGATCTTAACAAAGCAATCAAACGAGAACACTTTAAGTTGCCGACAAGAGAAGAAATCATGGCACAGTTTGCCATGGAGCTAAGTGGTTCAGTAAATTGGATGCGTCGTCGGGGTTCTGGCAAATGAAGCTAGACGAGGAAAGCTCCAAGCTTTGTACTTTCAACACGCCAGAGGGAAGGTACAGATTCTTACGTCTGCCATACGGGATCCTGTCAGCGCCAGAAGTCTACCACAAGAAAATACACATGATCTTTGAACACATACCAGGAGTCGATACCATGATGGATGACATCATCGTGTGGGCGTCCAGCCGAGAAGAACATGATGTGCGACTGAGACAGGTGCTCGACCTGACACGGCAAGTAAACTTAAAACTCAACAAAGACAAGTGCCTGTTTGGAGTAAAGTCATTGACATTTGTGGGGGATGTAGTCTCTGAGGCAGGGATTAGTCCATACCCAAGGAAAACGTCAGCCATCGAGAACATGGAACGTCCCGAAAATAAGGATGACGTCAGAAGGTTTCTAGGTATGGTAACTTACCTTGCAAAGTTTATACCTCAGCTGTCAACAAAGTCAGCGTCACTCAGGCATCTCCTGGAGGAAAAAAATGAATGGACATGGTCACATGAACAGGAAGACTGCTTTAAAAACTTAGAGAGACTTAGGAACTAAACATGCTGCTGCGCCTGGTTTGTCATATATAAAGAACAAACATAACAAGGGTAACAAAGGGTTATTTTGCAATAGGATAATTGGAAAACTCAGTATGAATGAAGCATGAAGTGTCCAGTAACAACTAAACAGTTAAATTCAGTGAAAATGTACAATGGACAGTAGTTCTGTACAGCGATCAAAAACAAGGTAGAAGAACTCAAAGCAACATTTCAGTAGAGCACAAAATAATTCAAAGGATGGGAAATCACCTAATATCATCTGTTTGCCCTGAAAATATCCTTAAATAAAACAGTGACCCCTCAACATATTTTTCCAGATCTACAAACATCCATAAAGTCAAAGTGATGTGGTGCTGGCTCAATCAAAAGCTGCTGCTTTGTTCTCACCATGTCGAACAAATCAAGTTCTGGAGTCGTAAGATGTGAAGTTCCACCACCGATCTCAAACATTGAGATGTCGAGATGTCGGACTCCCAAACAGCACTTCATCAAAACAGCCCTGCTCTAGAACCTAACATGGGAAACGTCAAACCCGCAACAATTTTTTTGGACACCTCAGTGTGTTGGTTGTATCCCAATCAGCAAATTGATTTTATGTCATGTCTTGTTGTGTCTAAGTTATCTCAAGCTAGTTATCTGAGTCTATACTGCTTACAAAACAAAAACAAAACAAAACGGATTCTTCGGGGACTTGGTATTGGCCTTATCATTTAGGACTGAGAATCTGTAGTGACAGTGGAAAGAGGTTGTCTTTGCTGCCCTTAAAGAAAGCGTATTTTTGTACAAGGGCCAGAACTGTGACGATGGCCTCGGGTTAAATCAATACCGGGTGAGAGATGATATTATCAGGGCTAAACAGAGGCCTGTTGGATAGAACCTGTTAAACAGTGAATGTGATCTACCTGTGAATCATGGCAAAGGAGCCCTGCAATTTCAAACTTGTTTCCCCATTGAGGGCTGAGCCAATGTGTTGAAGTCTGCTCCTAATTGTGCTTACTTGAGGCTGATCAGCTGACAATTAGCTGTGAAATATTGTGACAATAACGACATCACACACAATAACGAGGCCCACCAAATGAGACGTTTGTTTCTTTTAAAATCTCATTAGGGACCATAAAAAGGGGATTACACATTTTAACGGCAATTCTCAAACTACTATTTCCAACAGAGAGGGACATAGTTTGCCTGAAAGAATCCACTGAGTTTATTTAGGCTCTGATTAATCCTTTCTTATTTCTCAGGAAGAAAAATACTTTTCCTTTATCGGTGGGTAGACAGCGATTTCAAGGAGGAATCACTTGATTGCAAAAAACAACAAAGCAAAGCAGCCAGTGTTTCTCAGAAAACACTCCACTCAGACCAGCCCATTTGTTTCTTTTTGTTCCGGTGGAAATTTATTGAATAGAAATGCCGCAAATGAGCTGCAAAATGTACGGATGAGGAATCTCAACTGTTTTTACCTACAGAGCTTGACACATCACTGCAAAAACGAATCCTATCAACAAAGACATGGCTAAGGTTTGTCTGACCTCGTGGGTAATCTGATGAGGGAAATATGGCAAGGTTGCCTCAGAGAGGGGTCAACCGAGTGCAGCAGCGGATCAACTCAAAAGTCAACAACGTTAATAAATAGACGGCCAAGTCTTGTGTCGGCGCCAGCCTATAATCTGACAAGTTAACCAAAGGCTAAAGATGACAAACTCAGTTCAGCAGTGACCCAGCCTATGGGAGAGATAGACGCAGTGCAAGATGATATAAATGATTTTGCTTTGAAGGTAAACCACTGAAGACCTTGGAAGGTGTTGTGAAAGGATGCAAGGGGTCAGACTAAAACACCCCCGATTGGTAGAAAACTAGGGTCATGGGTTTGTGCTTTTGGTAGAATCAGATAGTCAAGGATGAGAGGGGCCGGCGCGGCGTTCCATAAAACATGAGAGCAATCTTCGCAGCAGGGGGAAAAAGTAGCTTGCGGTTCAACTCAGAGCAGCCCATACAGATTTCCCCTGTGAGCCAAAAGCATTGCAGCTGCTCATTCACCACGGCGGGCAATCCACGCAGCCATCAAATTGACAGCTATCGACTGAAATAGTGCTGGAAATTGGACAAACTGTATCAAACGGTATCTGACCTCTGGAAAAGCTTATCTCGGTGGGGGGGGGAAAGGTATGGAAGGGATATGATAGTGTCTCTTTGCCGCGCTTGTCTCTCTGCCTCATTAACCCTTGATAATGGATAAGCTATCCTGACTCACAGCAAATTCTATCAGAGGAGCTCCCTCCATGCGCGAGAAGGAAAAGGTTACCCAGGGAGAGTTGGGGAGAGACAAATTAAAAAATCTATATTATTATGTATGTATACAAATATATATTTGTGCTTATATGTACATACAGTATATCAAGGCTTATTTATTAAATGTCATTACGTCATATAAATTCTATGTCCAGTATATCTATAATATAATAACAGTTTACGTCCAGTGAGCAGGCATTAAGACTGAACTGCCCCAGGACATGAATCGAGGAGACTGTTGTTTTGGAGATGGTTGATCAACTCTCACTCCTGCGCAATGGGCGACCCATTCAGACAGAGGATGAGTCACAGCGAGGGATTAGTACATAAACAAACAACCCCATACATCATGCTGACTCATCCATGACAAATAGACAATCTGGGACCCAGAATCACTCAGTGCCACTGAGCTCCTTGTTCTGTTTTTAGA
>OLKM01000266.1:229901-237401 GCA_900291075.1 Melanogrammus aeglefinus | reverse complement strand
GCAGAAACATCAGAGATATGCCACAGGGCCCACTTCCTGTGGGTCAGCTTTAGCATCGCTCTCCAAACATCTGGGCCCATAAAACAACTAAGGTTCACCTCGTCCACAAAGAAAACAGTCCCATAGTGAAAACAAACCGTCATGTCGTTATACAATAAAAACAGAGAGGAGGAGGAGGAGACTTCCCCTCCTTGAGCACAACTGTGAGCCTCTTCACAGGGGATGTTCAAACATAGACCATATACCCTACCGTCTCCCAGTCTGTTTCCTGATCCCCAAAGGCCAGCACACACACACCATCACCTTAGAGGTCCCTTAGTATAATCTAGCCTAATTCAAAACACAACAAGAGTTTAGACTGTTTAATCAGTACCCTAATGTCTTTCATTGCAGTTCCCTTTTGTTACACTTCCGCCAAGCAGTCAAAAGTGCCAAATCAACCCCCACATTGATGTCCCTGCGTTGGCCTTTTGATGACTTTATAAACTCTTAATAGTTTAGCTCCTAGATATATTGTTGAATAATTGCGTCCTCTGCCTGATGTGAGATCCCACGCATCCTCAGATCAAGGACTTTGGTGTGTTACCTCAAGTGTGAGGACTAACTGAGCAGGCCTTCTCAGCACTAAGTATGTTTAAGTTATGTTTTGAGGTGTTTTATGCAGTTACATAACTTTCTACCCTCACGTTCGGTGAGATTGTTATAGATCTTGCAATCGATTACACATCTTACATCTTTCAATGTACATGTATTTCGCTGTTTATATTTAAGCTTTTACAGGTGATTTATAAATAAAAAAGTAGTATAATTGGGAATTAAGACAACAAATGACACATTAGTGTACAGATTGGCATTTGAGTGTTCCTGCAAAAATCTCACAACATGGGCTTGAGTCAAGTTCATGCTTCAAACTATCAGGGCTTGTGCCTTAAATGACTTGCACCATAATGTCCGTATCACAATTTCTATTTGAATAAGAGAACTATGTGATGCTCTGCGTCAGTGGGCCAGTGAGCCCTCCCCCGCCACACTTCAAAGAACATAAAAGACTCTCCCCCCCCCAGAGAATATAAAAAATCTGACAAAAGATATGCGTGAAGTACAAAGTCTGATATACTTTCATGCCTGCATGGAAACAGACCACAAATGCACCATTGTTCCCGGTGAAAATGGGATGCCAGCAAGCGAGATGCATTGTTCTAATTTGGGCATGAATCTCTATGGGCTTTCCTCCTCCCTCCGGCATGACTTCTGACAAACTGCGTTGGCTGTGGCAGCAGGGACAACACTTCCTCCCACGAGAGCCGCGGAAGCAGGCCCGGCGTAATAGCTTCAAACAAACAGGATGCCATTAATTGTTTGCCACGCGAAGTGAAGTGCGTTGCGAGGTATTCAGCTAGAGCACAATTAATCCTTTTTACCCGTTTCACTCATCGGGTGCCAGCAAGGAGAGATTCATTTCCCTGGCACGGCACGAAATGCTGGGACCGAACAAAAAAACCCGACACTTTAATGTCTTCAGAGGCCTGAGTTATTCAATCACATTCACACTCCTCCTCCACCTCCTCCATCAATCTCCACCGGAAAGCCACGGTGACTGGACGCGTTACACAGGCTGTCCGTTTCCCCGCCACGTGAAGCCCGTCCTGTGAGATGCGTGAAGGCATGCGAGACAGAGCGACGGCAACGCGACTGAGGGGAGACACATCTTCTCTGCTACGGCAGGCCACGTGTCTCTCCCCGTGTGTCTCTCCCCGTGTGTCTACCCTGTGTCTCTCCTCGTGTGTCTCTCCTGTGTTTCTCTCCCTCTCGCCATGTGTCTCTCCTGTGTAACTCTCCCAATGTATCTCCCCCCGTGGGTTCCCTCCGTGTATCTCCCCCTGTGTGTCTCTCTCCGTGTGTCTCTCCCTGTGTGTCTCTCTTGTGTCTCTCTCTGTATGTCTCTCCCCGTGTGTCTCTCCCTGTGTGTCTCTCCTGTGTCACTCCCTGTGTGTCTCTCCTGTGTCACTCCCTGTGTGTCTCTCTCCCTGTGTGTCTCTCCCCTAGTGTCTCCCCCTGTGTGTCTCTCCCCTTGTGTCTCTCCCCTGTGTGTTTCTCCCCTTGTGTCTCCCCCCTGTGTGTCTCTCTTCTTGTGTCTCCCCCCTGTGTGTCTCTCCCCTAGTGTCTCCCCCTGTGTGTCTCTCCCCTTGTGTCTCTCCCCAGATGTCTCTCCATGTGTGCCTCTTCTCCCCCCACTGGCCCCCTCCCTTTTCTCTCCCCCACGCGCTCCTTTATTTCTCCGACCTCCCCTGTTCCCTACCACTATCTACCTTTCTTTTCTCCCTCCATCTGTCTTTCTCCCTCTCTGTCTCTCCATGTGGGTCTCTCCCAGTGTGTGTCTCTCCCTGTGTGTGTCTCTCTCTCTGCGACATGTGCGGAACGACACTCTTGTGCCGTGTTCCAATACCCGTACTTCCATGAGTATACTTAAAGGAAGTACACTTTCTGCACTATCCGTACTCACTTGAGTACACTCATTTTTCAGATGTGAGTGCTGTTCCAAATCGAGTACTCTGTGGTGCACTTACCGGAAATGACGATTGCGACAGCGGCCGCTCGTCACCCGCCAAAAACATCCCGCTTTGAAGTGTGGAATAAAGTACCCGTTGTGTTTAAACATCTTTTTAGTTGTGCAATATGGGTCCGTTAACGTAGCAAATGTGGAGAATGCGCCGACGTCGTCGACGTTACCTCCTCCTCCTGACGGAGACAGACAATGCTAGCAACGTAGCCCATATAACAGCAGCATTAGACCTGTCATTTAAGTTATAGTGGGGGTTTACTTTTGTGATTAAAGTTATTAAAGTCGTAGTCATGATATTATGATATCAATGGTCAAGTTTAGTCTATTTTTCGAGTGTGAGCGCTCAGCCTGCTCCGCTCTTCCGCTACGTAGCTAAGATGGCTGCCGTTGAGTACGGGGAGTGTCCTTCGATCCACACTTCACGATTAGCCCGTTTTGAGTACGGCTTGAAGTATACTTCTTTTCGCCGGATCTGAATTGGAACGTACTGTGTACTCAAATTTTGGCTAGTAAGTACGGACAGTACGGGTATTGGAACACGGCATTGGCCTTCACCGGAAGCACCAGGCCAACGCGGTGGTCACACACATCACACACAGCACCACACATCACACACATCACACACATTACACACATCAGCACATCACACACACGAGTCAAAAATGAGCCCAAATGTCAACACCCCGGTACGACTCACACCTTCAGAGAGCAGAGCAAACAACCCAGATGGGGGGGGAAGGGAGCGGAAGAGAGAGAGAGAGAGAGAGGGAGAAGAGATTGGGAGGGAGAAAAGGAAGGTAGATAGTGGTAGAAAACAGGGGAGGTCGGAGAAAAAAAGGAGCGGGTGGGGGAGAGAGGAGGGAGGGGGCCGGTGGGGGAAAAGCGAGGGCGGGTGATGGAGAAACAGGTGAGGCGGCAGAGCGATCAAAATAGGAATAGGGTGAGAGAGAGACTTGATTGATAGGCCGTGCCCACGTTCAGGTGGCTGAAACAACGGCCGAACAGAGCGTCCTCGGCAGATCACAGGGGTGCTAATGACGCTGGGGAAGGCGCTGGCCAAAAGGTGACGGCAGAGATGTGTTCAACACCTTGAAGCCCCTCTCCACTGTCACACTCAGCGGGAGGGGGTTCTGGGAGGGGAAGGGAGAGCAGTGGGGATTGGTCCTGTGTGTGTGTGTGTGTGTGTGTTGTGTGTGGTGTGTGTGTGGTGTGTGTGTGTGTGTGTGTGGTGTGCTGTGTGTGTGTGTGTGCGTGGGTGCCTGCGTCATGCGTGCGTGCCCTGCTGCCTGCGTGTGTGGGGTGTGTGTGGTTGTGTGTGTGTTGTGTGTGTGTGTTGTTGTGTGGTGTGTGTGTTGTTGTGTGTGTGTGTGTGTGTGTGTGTGTGTGTGTGTCTAAGGGGGAGACGAGGGCTACATGACCAAACACAGTGGGGTCATGGGACACTTGTTCTAAACACGCCCCCTTCCTTTGTGGTTTGTTGGTTTGTTTTTTATTGACGGCTGAAGGACCAGGAAACAGGATGTCGGTACCAACTGTGGCCTGCGACCAGAGGGGGGGAGACGGCGGTGTTGGCTTTGACCCCCGCTGATCAGTTTGAAGTAGAAAACGCAACCCTCCTGAGGCGTCCGGCTCGCCACGGGCCGGCCCATTCTAGGACAACATGTGGAACATCAACCGATGACAGCTGACCCGTGACGGTGTGACACCCTGAAGAATCTCAAAAGACAGATAATGTTGTCTCTACGTTCTTGGTGGAGGTATCAGCAGTGAAGACAGAGAACTAAACAGAATTGGTTGTAGACGGTTGTTTGTTCTGCCAAAATAATATGAAACATTTATGCTGCAGGGGGAAAGCTTTGTAGAAGCAGACTTGAATAGTAAATAGGATACAATGAGAGGATTATGTCTTTAGAACTGTAAAATGGTGTGCTCCAGCTTGATGAATACAAGTGCACAAACGGCATCAAAATAAGGTCAAAGGTCAACGTCAATTGAATGGCCCCAAGGTCATTTCAGTACAGCATGGTAGGTTGGCTCAGGTTGATGTTGACAATACAACAGAGACACAAACAAACGACTGTACATTAAAAAAACGGCAACTGTCTGAGGACATCAGCACGACTTAAAGAAAGTGATCAAAAAGACTACAGAACACATGAACCGGCTCCTCTACACCGATGTTGGGCAGCATAGGTGGACCGCTCTGGGTTGGGAAAGTTGAACAGCTCCAGCGCTCGTCTTGGTGCCACCCACACGCTGAGACCTAGCTCATTAGCTGTCCTCCTGTGATGTCTAAATTACCGAGTCAGCAGATGGTGGACTCAAAGTACAGGGGAGGACTTCTGCCCCCCCCCCCCCCAACCCCCCCGGTCCTGAACCACCTGGGCTCCTCAGCCAGGCGGGGGATAGGGGTTCGATTCCCTATTTCAACATGCAGATGCCCAAACACTGCCCACTCCTGCTCCTCATCAAGGACTTGCATCTGAAATGAATGTCTTAAAGATAAAAAGGGTATGCTAAACAGCATGAGTGTGAGTATAAAGTATGGCTTAAAAAACGAACTAATATTGGTGGTTTGCATTTGGGCTGCATGCACATGAGATGAGACGATAGACGCTTTAGCCTTCCCTTTAGGAATGCCGCGTCATCTTGACGAACAGCAGCCCTGGAAAGAGAGAAAGACGTGAACACGTGTGGCGTTACATGGGCTTTAATCACAGGAAGAACGTACAAACCGCTGTCCCCCCCCGAGATCCGGCCAACATACGGAGCGATGAAACAGTGGCGTATCAAGCCACGGGCCTGTGATACATTAGGGCTCCACACACCATGAGAGGATTCGACCGTCTTTTTAACTTTGCATACCCCTTCTGAAAACGTTGCACCACTGCAAAGGCTGCGTCTCTCTCCACCCCCCTGTCACTCCAACCCTCGCTCGGCTGACAGCGGCGAAGGAGGTGGAAATCATTGGTCTGGTGGTTTTCTGTGGAGAACGCCCCTAGGAGGTCAACCACGCGGCCACGAGAGGGTGGAAACTGACAGAAGTCGCAACACATCTGAAGAAGACGAAGAAGAAGAGGCCTGAGGCTTACATTCCATAGGGTGATCAAAAAAACGACTGGTTTTGCGTCCCGCTTTACATTTGTGACAACGAGATTGAAAAGATGCAAATTGGGAGCAGCTTTCCCCATTGTGTGTCATAAGATGCACACTATGAGGGCGTTTTAGCAGTCTTTGTCGCAGTGTTTGCAGCTAATTGTTTTAATGCTTGAGGGTATTCTGTTAGACGTGACAGGTCCTCCCCCCCCCCCCCCCCCCCCCCCCCCCCAAGAAAAGGCCAACAAGCGTGTTCATGCATTGTGCTCTGTGGTTAAGTGTTAAAGAGTGTGCGTGTGCGAGTGAATGTGTGCATGTGTGTTTCCATATGTGTGTGCGTGTGTGTGTGTGTGTGGGGTAGAGTTAAGATGACAGGTTATTGAAAGGGGTTGGGATCTCTGAGCCTGAGGAATGCCTTAAGATGAAGTAAGCCTTGTGACTGAGGAGGAAGCATTGTGTGTGTGCGGTAAGAGCGCTTACAGCTATGAAACAATATCTGAGTCAGATTCAAATGCATTTCTTTCTGCTCTGTTTCCACCTGTCAGGTGTTTCAGCCAACAGCAACAAGAGAGAGGAGGCCAATGAAGACACAGGCAAACACACGGGGTGTGTTTGCCTGTGTGTGTGTGTGTGTGTGTGTGTGTGTGTGTGTGTGTGTGTGTGTGTGTGTGTGTGTGTGTGTGTGTGTGTGTGTGTGTGTGTGTGTGTGTGTGTGTGTGTGTGTGTGTGTGTGTGTGTGTGTGTTTGTTTGTACATGTCTATGGTGACAACCCCCTGCACCCCCTTTTGGTCATTGCTGCCACTACAAGGTTAGGCCCCAGAGTCAGACGGAGAGAGAGAGAGAACGAGAGACAAAGAGAGAGAGAGAGAGACGAGAGAGCGAGAGGAGAGAGAGAGAGAGAGAGAGAGAGAGAGAGAGAGAGAGAGAGAGAGAGAGAGAGAGGGAGACGGACACAGAGGACGCTGACTGCCACACATCAGCATCAGAAGGTTAATAGTCCAATTTATTCACTCCGGTCAGGGACAGGCGGACACGTCGGCAGCTACGTAAGCATCGTGACCTCATGGGAGACCGACACATTTATTAGCCTGCTAATAAATCTAAGGAAAAAGAAGAACGAGACATAATAAATAAAGAGAAACAATGTAGGACATCCAAGAAGGACGGAAAACTCCAAGAAGACCAGAAATACCTTACTGAGTTTGTGTGTCATTATCCCCCTGTCGCACAGAAGTGACAATTCCATTGACCAATCGACGGATGGCGTGTGTAGCTCGAACTTGTTGGCACCCTTTCAGACTCAGTACCCCAACAGGGGAGTACTGTGAGATGAGTACGGTTTATCACGGCTCAGTCAAGACCCTTCCCAATTTTGGCGGTGGAAACGCGAACCGTGCCGCATCTTTGCAGACTGTGTGTGTGTGTGTGTGTGTGTGTGTGTGTGTGTGTGTGTGTGGTGTGTGTGTGTGTGTGTGTGTGTGTGTGTGTGTGTGTGTGTGTGTGTGTGTGTGTGTGTGTGTGTGTGTGTGTGTGTGTGTGTGCGTGGTGTTGTGGTGTGTGTCTGCGTGCGCTGCGGCGTGCGTGCGTGCTGCGTGCGGTGCTGGCGTCGGTGTGTGTGTGTGTGTGTGTGTCTATGTATATACACTGTATATATATAATATATACAGTATATGCCCTATATAATATCCATTTTCCTGGAGCTCCTCCTCCCTGGTTCCTGGTAAAGGGCTGATGAGGCCTGATGAAGGCCTGATGAAGGGCTGATGAAGGGGTTATTAGGGCCTGATGAAGGGGTGATGAAGGGATTAAGGGGTGATGAGGCCTGATGAAGGGGTGATGA
>OLKM01000266.1:205000-225000 GCA_900291075.1 Melanogrammus aeglefinus | reverse complement strand
ACACACACACACACACACACACACACACACACACACACACACACACACACACACACACACACACACACACACACACACACACACACACACACGGCGATAGTGGAGTTTTAAAGGAATTACTGTGACTCTGCTCATTACAGTGCTGCAGTATCACAAGAACTCAGTCACTTCATGTATTCCCATGGAATAAGTTTAAAGGAAGCCGTGGACATATTAGGCCTCATTAATATCTGAATGTGGCGAGCTGTTTAGGCCGTGTCAGAAGTCAAAGAGCCCTGCGGCCTTTGAAGTTCACTGGGATCGTCAATAATGAATTGCTGGAGTCATGTACATTTCCGCCAAAAGGCCTGACCCATGGCCAAAACGGATTGCTTTATGAAGCAACAGCCTTTCAAAAGGGCGGAGGAAACCCCGTTCCTGAAAGGACGCGTCGATGCTAGGAGGGGAAGAGAACCACAAAGTCAGACTCTGCACTTTACATCTTAATCTTGGCTGTCCCCAGTATAGAAAAACTGATGGATACTACAACAAAAAATAATGTACCTTTTATCCTTTTTATAAATAAGACAATTGATCCATCGTGCATCTTACAGCTAATTAGAGTTGCGCTTTATGAGACACTGCCTATTTAAAATGCACTTAAACAGTAATAGCTTAAAAAGACAACGAATGATAAATAACAGCAAATAAGAGTGTGAGCAGTGAGGCGGCGCTGGATAATTAGGATCATCCCGAACTAAACGCTGAAAGCCCCGGGCCGGGCAGGGGGACAGCCCCGGCCCGGGACAATGTGCAGGGGCGCACAGGACCAAACAGCCTGGTCTCCAGCAGAGTGTTGTTTCTGATCATTGTGTCTGCTGAAAGAGGAGAGGAGGGCCGCGGTTAAGAAGATTACAGCCAGACCCCACCCGTACGTTTAATCAACATGCCTCCTCACCAGCCGCAACAATGTCAAACATGTCTGCATCGCTGCTGCCGCCACCAATCCCCCACTCCTCTCTCCCCCACCCCCCTCTCTCTCTCTCCCCTTCTCTCCCTGTCTCCCTCTGTCCGACTCTTCCTCTCTCCCTCTCTCTCCCTGTCTCCCTCTCCCCTCTCTCCCCTTCTCTCCCTGTCTTCCTCTCTCCGACTCTTCCTCTCTCCCTCTCTCTCCCTGTCTTCCTCTGTCCCTCTGTCCGCTCTCCCTCTCTCCCCTTCTCTCCCTGTCTCCCTCTCCCCTCTCTCCCCTTCTCTCCCTGTCTTCCTCTCTCCGACTCTTCCTCTCTCCCTCTCTCTCTCTCCCCATGTCTCCCCCTCTCCCCCCTCTCACCTTCTCTCCCTGTCTCCCCCTCTAACCTTATCTCCCTGCCTCCCTCTCTCTCTCCCTTTCTCTCCCTCTCGCTCCCTCTCTCCATGCCATGGCATGATACCGCACACGTTGGAACAACATGGGGCAGTGGTCCTGAACCGGCTGTCATCTGGGGGGCGTTGTCTATATGCTGTGAGGGCCGCTCGACGTGATCTGCCTCCGAGTCGGTCGCCACCTCCGTCTATTTTAACGGCGTGCCAACATACTTCACACTCCTCCGCTTCCTGGCACCGCAAATCCCGGAGAGGAAGAGACAAACATTTAACGTTTTTCCACTGATCAATATGGTGGGAGGAGAGGAGCTGCTGCATTCTGTGGCCTTCGTTGCTATCATCCATGGTTAAATATGTAAATAAAATGTCTAAAGTCATTCTTCAAAGAGGAACAAAAGAAGAAAAAAAAGGCAGAAGGGGGTGGGGGGGCGCGGTGGGGCTGAGGGAAAAGACAGCCATAAAATTCCTGCAATTCTCCATAACATTAGCCAGTGGGGAGGTGAGGGGGGGGCTCCCAGCCAGAGCCTAGCAGCAGGGGAGCCAGCGCGCTCCATACAATCACACATCTCAAATCCCACACACACAAAAAATAAAATATCTTTTCAGCTTCAGCCATCAAAGGGTCCTCACGCCTCGCCCCATCACACACACACACACACACACACACACACACACACACACACACACACACACACACACACACACACACACACACACACCACATACACATACACACACACACACACACACACACACACACACACACACACACGTGCACGCACGCATACACACCCGCACACACACACACACACACACACACACACACACACACACACACACACACACACACACACACACACACACACACACACACACACACACACACACACACACACAGACCTATGCCCACACTCTTTAACTTTATTAGTAACAGAATTATCACACAGTGGCTGATTCCTTAGTTGTGGAGGCCCAGCACGGCTTGCTTCATCACCCTGTTATGGTTTTTAAGATGAGATAAACAGTGATGTTTGCGTGTGTCTGTTGGCCGTTATTATTGTGTTGACGGGGAAAGCAAAGTTGGGTCCAACACAGAAAGTACAAACACTAAAAATAATGACAACAAAAGCTGGTCGGGATAAAGACCAGTAGAGGACCAAACTGGCAGACGCAGACAGATAAAGACACATATCTCCCATCCCCATTTAAAAGAGATCATAGTGCCTACCCACAAAACCATCATGGTTACAGAGAACATGAGGGGCTGCAGGGAGAGCAGAGGGAGAGACAGAAAAAGGTGATGGTGGGGACAAAAACCACCATGGGGACAGAGAGCAGAGGCTGGAGATGGAGAGGGGAAACACCTGATGGTGAGCACAAAAACACCAAAAAACAAACAAAGGACTGGGTGGGGCTTCTCATTGGACAATACAACCCTGTTGCCTGTTTTCCTATCATTGCACCAAAGACAGAAATAATAAGGTAGCCACAGAGGTACCGTGGGTAACACACAGTGTCGGCCATACCATTTCTTCCGACCGGAGCTAGCTATCTTAAAGACACGATGATGGTCGTCTGAGAGCAGAAATGCTGATGTTACAATCTGTCTGCTGCAGGTTGGAGCTGACAGGAACACCTCTGGAACACCTCCGGAACACCTCCGGAACACCTCCGGAACACCTCCGGAACACGCCTTTCTCTCAGACCGGGTTGACAGCTGTGGGCCGATTCACCTCACTGGCACATAAGAGAACAGAGCGCAGCTTAAAGGGTTTTGAACCAGTAAACTGACAACCAGTGATGTGAGCGGGTGCTTACATATACCTGGAAGAATGTTTTCTCTCTTTCTGCTTTCTTCATTTTTTTTTTTGGGGGGGGGGGGGGGGGTGCAATGATTGAAGCTGAAAGCAAACATCATGCTGAGTGGAGAACACTGTCTAAGCCTGCTTCACATGAGGCCAGTAAACAGTTACGATAGGAAAGACCAGTACACACACACACACACCTCACACACACCTCACACACATACCCCTCACACACACCTCACACACATACCCCTCACACACACCTCACACACATACCCCTCACACACACCTCACACAGACCTCACATAAACACGATTCAAGGAAGTGATGGATGAAGATAGGTGAAACACAACAGTGTGTGTGTGTGGGGGGGGGGGTGTGAGCGTATCCATAAGTGTATTCATATTCTATATTTGTGCTTGTAGCCGCTCACACTGAGAACCAACAGCTGAAACGCCAGGAGTGAGATAGGCCACGCTAAGCCATTTAGCCACGCCGGTGCTATAGGGTCTCATCTCGTCCAGGCACATTTCACATCTACCCAGCGCCGCTAAGATGCCCTTTGGTGTATAGAAACCCACCCGCTCAAACGCATGTGTGTCGGCCTGTTACGTGGATTTCACCCCCTGTGATGGGGACAAAGGCTGGACGCCGCAGTGTGCAAATCTTACAAGCACAAACTTTAACGAGGTGATGTTAGTTACTGGCTAGAGACCTGGGGTCACAGACGGAGAGAGAGAGAGAGAGAGAGAGAGAGAGAGAGAGAGAGAGAGAGAGAGAGAGAGAGAGAGAGAGAGAGAGAGAGAGAGAGAGAGAGAGAGAGAGAGAGAGAGAGAGGGGGGGGGGAGAGGGGGTAGGGAGAGTGAGGAAGGCAGAGAGAGAGGAGAGAGAGAGAGAGAGAGAGAGAGGGAGAGAGAGAGAGAGAGAGAGAGAGAGAGAGAGAGAGAGAGAGAGGGGGGGGGGAGAGGGGGGGTTAGGGGAGAGTGAGGAAGGCAGAGAGAGGGGAGAGAGAGACACAAAGGATGGCTGCTGACATGATCTTTCCTCTGTCTTTTATTGCTTCTCAAGAGAGCGAGCGAGCTGGCCGTTAAAACATGACCAGTAACTACTTTTTGGTCCTCTGACATTTTATTTGATATTTCGTGAAAACGTATAAATTATTAGTAGTATTTATATGTAGGTATACATTTCATTTTTGCATAGAATACGTATTTCCCTCTCATATTCAATTGTACAATTGAATAGGCAACACTGGAAAATAAAACATTTACTTAGATGCGATTAAAAGTGTACTTTTATCGTGTGATATATCGTGTGATATTTTTTACACGATAAAATATCTGTAAAACGACATTATATATCCGTACGATAGCAAAGCACAAAATAGGCCTTCTTCCTCAGATCATAGCGTCTCATATACATACCACTGCTCTTATGTGATTAACGGCATCATTCCATCACCTTCGGAAACTCATGATGAGGGCGAGCCTGGAGACAACGAACAGGACGAACAGGCCTAAACGAGCCTAATCCTCTATAAATGATGGGAATATGAGCCTGTGATGTCTGGACGCGCAGTTTATCTTCAGGTCCTTCAAACCGTGGTTCATGTATTGTTTCAGAGAGGGGTTACTTTACTAGGCTAGAAGAAAACAAGAGTGTTACACGTTCATGTTTTTCATCCAGGGAGAGGTCAAATGTTTGGTTAAAATACTTTTCACATGACCTGGCATGTGACATTTTTTTGATAAAGGCTGAAATAAAAAAAATAAAAACATATACATTCACCCATAAAAGCTAAATGTAATCAGTATAAATAAATAAATAAATAAATAAATAGATAGATAGATAGATAGATAGATAGATAGATAGATAGATAGATAGATAGATAGATAGATAGATAGATAGATAGATAGATAGATAGATAGATAGATAGATAGATAGATAGATAGATAGATAGATAGATATGTATATAGGGCAAGCTGTAAATACCTGTATCTTTTTATATCGGATCTTCTCATATAAAGCGTTTAACAGAAAAAAATAAAATTAAAATAAATCCTCGTTGAACTGCACTTCTGAAATGATCTGAACACTATTTTGATCGTGCAAACACATGGACGTTTGAAGTTTGCTGTAAACCTTAAAAACGCTGTGGTGAGTGATTGGCCAACAAGCCGTTCCGCACGATTTGAATAGTAATCAACATGTCAGTGTAATCTTTCTTATGCAAAGTAGTTGTCTTTGAAGGCGGATCTCTTGGCAGGTCGGAGGAGGAGGCGGAGGAGGACGGCAGGCGACTAGCGCCACAGACCAGACGAGTGCTTCCACCAGACGCTTGAACGCGACCAGTCAGAGGAGGTTATGAATATGATCCAGATCTCTGCTCCAGGACCCACAGAGCTTCTCCTGCGGAATGATCCATACGTCTGCTCCATGATCCAGACCTCTGCTCCTGCTTTATTATCCACAGATCTCCGTTAACCGCTTGGGACATGTCGCTGACTTGATCGCCGTACGAGATCCAAACTTCCCGCACCCCCCGATCGAACTAAAGTGAACATTGGAAAGTAGCGCTTGTTTTTTGCTCCTCTTTCTGATATAAATTTCCCAGCACTGTCTCCGCTGTGGGTTCCCCGGAACGTCCCGAACCGTGGCGAGAAGACTGGGAGAAACAAGAAAGTTTCCCACAACCTGGAATATAAAACCGATTACATTTTTGCTTTAAGAAGTATATTGCATCTCTCGCCTGGCTGCATCGTGTTCATTATCACATGCGGCTGTGTTCTGCGGAAGAGCATCGACAGTTAAGTGCCTTCCACAACATGTCGATGCATGGACTTCAGCGCATCGCGACTTCAACTTCCACGGGACGCAATCCGGCAATAAACTCCCGGGATCGACGCGTTTAAACCATCAGGCAGAAGCACCAGGACGGGGATCGAACCGACGCCTGTGGAAGCGTGTGTACTTGTGTCTCTGTAGCCAACACGCACATTAAACATTAAATGCATGCATCAGGATGAAAGCCACGCGTGCGTATTAACAGTAGTAAACATTAAACACAAAAAAGTGTTTGTTGCAAAGACTGTTGAGATCGAGAGATTACAATGGCTCAGATTTCGGATCATGGACTTATTTATGTGCTTCTGAGTACCGTTGTATTTTGGAGCGGCGGGGGACGGGCCATTAGCTCCTTAGACTCTGATCGCTCTGGCGAGGGACGGTGTCAACACATTAACATCCCCCTGTGTAAGGACATCGGCTACAACATGACCCGTATGCCCAATCTAATGGGCCACGAGGACCAAAAGGAAGCAGCCATTAAGATCCAAGAATTCGCTCCTTTGATCGAGTTTGGCTGCCATAGCCACCTGAAGTTTTTCCTGTGTTCACTGTATGCGCCGATGTGCACGGAGCAGGTGTCGACGCCTATAGCAGCCTGTCGGGTCATGTGTGAGCAGGTCAAACTCCGCTGCTCTCCCATCCTGGAGCAGTTCAGCTACCGCTGGCCCGAGTCCCTCGACTGCTCCAGGCTGCCCACCAAAAACGACCCCAACAACCTCTGCATGGAGGCACCCAACAACGGCTCAGAGGAGCCCCCCAAGGTCTCCCACACCCAGTCGCCGGACTTCAGGCCTCAGCGGCCCCTCAATGGGCAGGATTTGTCCCCCAAGGAGAGCAACGCTGGGGGCGGTGGCGGCAGCAGCAAGGGCACCTGCAGAAATCCCAGCAAGTTCCACTACGTGGAGAAAAGCAACTCTTGTGCGCCCAAGTGCTACCCAAAGGTGGACGTGTACTGGAGCCAGGGCGACAAGCGCTTCTCCCTGGTGTGGATGGCGGTGTGGTCCATCCTGTGTTTCATCTCAAGCTCCTTCACCGTGCTCACCTTCCTCATCGACCCGCAGCGCTTCAAGTACCCCGAGAGGCCCATCATCTTCATGTCCATGTCCTACTGCGTCTACTCGGTGGGCTACCTGGTCCGTCTGTTCGTGGGCGCCGAGCGCGTGGCTTGCGACCGGGACGGCGGCGTGCAGTACGTCATCCAGGAGGGCCTGGAGTCCACTGGCTGCACCATCGTGTTCCTCATCCTTTACTACTTCGGCATGGCCAGCTCGCTGTGGTGGGTGATCCTCACCCTCACTTGGTTCCTGGCAGCCGGGAAGAAGTGGGGCCACGAGGCCATCGAGGCCAACAGCAGTTACTTCCACCTGGCGGCGTGGGCCATCCCCGCCGTCAAGACCATCATCATCCTGGTGATGAGGAAGGTGGCCGGGGACGAGCTGACGGGCGTGTGCTACGTGGGCAGCATGGATGTCAAGGCGCTGACGGCCTTCGTGCTCATCCCGCTCTCCTGCTACCTGGTCATCGGCACGTCCTTCCTGCTCTCGGGCTTCGTTGCGCTCTTCCACATCCGCCGGGTGATGAAGACGGAGGGCGAGAACACGGACAAGCTGGAGCAGCTGATGGTGCGTATCGGGGTGTTCTCGGTGCTGTACACGGTGCCCGCCACCTGCGTCATCGCCTGCTACTTCTACGAACGCCTCAACATGGACTACTGGCGCGTGCTGGCAGACGAGCAGCGCTGCGGCGAGGTCGGCATGGGCAGCGGCGGCGGCGGGGAGGAATGCGTCATGAAGGCCTCCCTCCCGGCCGTGGAGATCTTCATGGTGAAGGTGTTCATGCTGCTGGTGGTGGGCATCACCAGTGGCATGTGGATCTGGACCTCCAAGACCTTGCAGTCCTGGCAGAACGTGTTCAGCCGCAAACTGAAGAAGCGCACGCGGAGGAAGGCGGCCAGCGTGTTCACCAGCAGTAGGCCCTACATCAAGCCCCACCCCTCGCTCAAGGGCCACGCCGGCACCAAGTACGGGCCCACGCGGCCGCCACCCACCTGCGTTTAAGCGGGGCCGTGTTGTTTGGTCTTGAGACGAAGAATTGTGTACAAAAAGCTCTTAACTACATGACACTTTTTATTTTGATTCAAAGTGCCCTCCTAATATCCTAATAAAAGGGGTTCGTGTTTTGTTGTTGCTGTGTTGACGTTGACGCAGTGATGATCTCTCTTCGGATCTTCCGTCATCGCATGCGTTGACGGCTGCCTTCTCTTTGTGTGACACTGTGCCTGTACAGATGCCGTGGATTCACGGCTCCTGTTGAGGAATTCTGGGAATTGAATCCAAAAAATAAGTATTGTTCTCATAACAAAGCGGAAGAGTGGAATGTACCATGTGGATGTGCCATGGGGATGGTTTAACATTGTGCAATATGTACAGGAGGATTAAAAGACAATTGGACGACTCCTGACTGATCGGAGGAGGGGGAACGGACCCCGAAAGACATTAAATGACTGGCCTGAATATTGAGATAGAGTATTGCGTTTTGATAGACTGGCGCTCCACCAGTAGGATGAACTGCTCAGGACAGTGTGGACGGCCCGCTGGGAGGCAAACATCGGGGCATTAGGGTAACAATCATTCGTTTTGGGGAAATTAAGAATATTTTTAAACATATTTTGAGTTCTTCCTGTTTTTCTGCTGTTTTATAGCATAATGACAATTTGTATATAATTCTAAAGGTTCATATTTTATAGAAAAAATAATAAAACATTCTAGTTTTAAATGCTCACAAAACTAGAAATCTTGCTTTGTCTCCATTCTTCTTTAATCAAATATTATATCCTACACTAAATGTGCTTCTAGCTAGCTGTTTCAATATAAATCAAAACTAATTACTTTTAAGTTGTGTTTCTGCATTATACATTCATTTGAACATTATTCTCGAGATCCTTAAAATGCATCATGCTCTGAGCATTATTTAGTGTATAAACACTTTAATCTTTGTGAACAATGACATCCAGTTCTTGTTATTTTAATCTTAAAAGGGAATCATTTCTGACATTTAAGCTAATGCCAAAGATAGCATTAACAATGTTCCTATTTTTGTAGCCTCATAATTTATATTTCAAATGTATGGCATGTCTGTCACTGGTCTCATTGGCTGACTTGAAGCGGGGGGGGGACAGCAGATTGGGGTGGCTAGATCACATCAAAGAGATTAGTGAGTGATTTAATCATCAGAGAGAGAGGCGGTGGGTATTCCTCCTCATCGAAAACCTACGGAGACCTGTGTCTTTACACAAATATATTTATATATAAAGGACAGTAAGCTCACCCGTTTTGTCAGAAGTTATTTTTAAACACTGAAAAAATGAGGTCAACATTGATGCAGAGCCTTTGATATAAGTACCCTTTATTAGAGCAACAGAAGAAGGCTCTTCTTAGAAGCCTCTTTTTGTGTAGTTTGTCAAGAGAGGCTTATCTGTCAAGAAGACCATCACAGTTTGGCAGGAAACCCGGGACTAGTACATGTTTAGCATATTGTCGAATGGTAGGCCAAGAGTAGGTAAAACGGATGTCATTAACAAGGCCGGAGAGATATTTATTGTTATCAAATACGTGGATATATCTTGGTTCTATGTTTCTGATAGTCGATCTAATCGCAGCTCCTAGTTCGCATCACCAACCAGCAAATAGATTAATGCTTTGTCTCCAGGCTCGCCCTCATCTTTTTTTTTCCTTCCCTGTCATTATGTTTCCTTTGTGTGTGTGTACAAGTGTGACTGTGTCTATATCAATGATAGTGTTACACAATAACCCCACCATTCAGGAACGGATTAGAAAGTTTGTAGGCCTTGGCTTTGAATGAAGGATCGCTCCGAACCGAAGCACAAAATGCATGTCTTTCCCTTTCAGTTTTTAAGACGGGCCCGTTGACATTTCTAAAGGCACATCTGGCCGGGATTTAAAGTCGTTACATATTGACGGAAGCCCATTTCTAAAGCATGACCAAGTGAAATACATGGTTTGGGGCCCCTTACTATCTAGTGTTGGGGTTAGATGATCCTTGTAGTGTAAACAGTGTCAGTCTCTCCGGTACAAGTCTCATCTTGAGAAGGTCTTTTGTCCTGACAGCTCACGCAGTAGCAGTGTGAATACTCTGACCCCTCCTCCAGTGTCAGTTAGATGTCTGATACAAGGTGGTGACCGCGTTTTCGCCCCAGTTTTGTTAGGAATAGATTAATACAATTAACGTTTTGTTTTTTTTAAATGGCACGCAAATGGGCGCCTTGGCCCACCTTCTTCCCTGTGCGTCATGCAGGGGAGTTTGAAGGGGAGGGTGCCCCCCCTCTCTCCCCAGTCTGATAAAGTTGCAGAAGCGCGGTAAATGCGCTTTCCCCGAGGCCTTTCCAGTCCCAGCATAAATCCGACCGGTTTTAAAAGTCCCGACAAAAAAAAAAAGGCACATGACTCACGGCTTCTTGTGTGTGGCTGAATCAAAGTCAGCCACTGTCTATTGATACTCTGCGCTGCTGCGAGAGAAGAAGGAAAAAAAGGAAAAAAAAAAAAACCTACAAAAAAAAAGATGAGTGCTTCTGAGAGCTTCGACAGAGGCCACCTGGATAACTGCCCCCCGAGGTGTCTGGAAAGGCTGTAAATATAAATGACAGTTACCTCCCCCCCTCCCCCACCCCCCCTGAGGGCTCCTTCACCCAAGCAGCCATCACTCTGCGGCTGCTCTGCTCTTCAAAGGGAGAGGCTGCTCAGAGCAAGGGCAGCGGGAGAGGGTGGCTAGAAATCACACCCGACCGCGTGGGCTCAAAGATTTAAGGCTTTTCTCTCCCCCCCCCCCACCTCTGTCGCTGAGAAAAGTAAAAGTAAATCACTTATATATGTTATATATATATGTGTGTGTGTGTATATAAAGAAGAGTTATCCAGATATAAAATGAGTGTTTTAGGTGTTTGTTTTGTTGAAGACAGAAGATTATTAGACATGACATATTTTAAGATTTAATTAGATTAAACACACACACACACACACCTGTGTGTGTGTGTGTGTGTGTGTATCTGTCTGTGTGTGTGTGTGTGTGTGTGTGTGTGTGTGTGTGTGTGTGTGTGTGTGTGTGTGTGTGTGTGTGTGTGTGTGTGTGTGTGTGTGTGTGTGTGTGTGTGTGTGTGTGTGTGTGTGTGTGTGTGTGTGCATTTAGTCCTGTTCCCTACAATGGGTCATCCCAGTGGGTAATCTGACAGCAGTCGGTTACAGCGAGCAATGTGTGTCAAGGTCAACACATCCTAAAGTCTCAATAACAATTTCCACTTCCCCCCACCAAGAAGTCTTCCACTTTATCCTTTTCATACCCCCCCCTCCCCCACACACACACACACACACACACACACACACACACACACACACACACACACACACACACACACACACACACACACACACACACACACACACACACTCCTTTCTCTACAAATGACATCATATGGGCGGCGAACATCAGTGAAGTTCAGATTAGAAAAAAAAATGAAAGGGGAGTTTCCCGTTTGCAAACGGCTTTGTTTGATTGGCGTTGAACCGTCTACATAATTGTTAATTGGCCTTGAAGTAATTTTCCACTGCATGTCGTCTGGAACGGGCTTGTTTCACACCCTGTTCCAGCACCTGATATCAGGTGTTACGCGCCTTAGAGTGGAGGTATCTACGTGTCAGGGGCTGACTCTGGGTTTAGTAAGAGAAACAGCTGGCGGAGGCGGCAGCGTCACTGAGCCCAAACCAACAAGCCGTTAAATCACATGACTCGTGTGGATGATAAACACATAGTTATGTTTATCACAGCAGCGGCTTGAGTGTGTGTGCGTTTGTGTGTGTGTGTGTGTGTGTGTGTGTGTGTGTGTGTGTGTGTGTGTGTGTGTGTGTGTGTGTGTGTGTGTGTGTGTGTGTGTGTGTGTGTGTGTGTGTGTGTGTGTGTGTGTGTGTGTGTGTGTGTGTGTGTGTGTGTGTGTGTGTGTGTGTAAGGATACATGCATGCATGCGTTTGGGTGTGTGCTCTCTCTTCTCTTTGGCTGCTGCCGCTGTTCAGGGCGGTCATGAAGTTCTGACACAGTGACATAAATCAGGCTGCTGGATGACTGGCGGCTGAGGCGGCGAGTCTTTGATCAGGCTTTTCTGCATCGCAGGATCCGCCCCCCCCCCACTCCAATACACACACACGCACATACAAGCGCACACAGACACAAGCACATACACAAATAAAATAAAAGCGCCACACACACACGCAGTCCTCCTCATCAGCTGCGCTGGCAGCACCTGTTTGCTAGTTCAGGCCTGTCTGGTTTGGAGCAAAGAGCTCGGCTTCTCCAGATCTGTAGCCGGTACATGACACAGACGTACAACACACACGCCCACATAGAAAACATACAACATGTACACACTCACACACTCACACACAGAACACACGCTAACTCACAGCACACCCAGAACACACGTCAGCTCACCGCACACACAGTCACACACAGAACACACGCTAACTCGCTGCAGACACGCTCACACACAGAACACACACTAACTCAGCGCACATACACTCACACACAGAACACACACTAACTCAGCGCACACACACTCACACACATACTCACACACACTCACAAACACTAACTCATCACGCACACACTCACACAAAGAACACACACTCAACTCAGAAACACTCACACACAGAACACACACTAACTCACCGCACTCCCACTCACACACAGAACACACACTAACTCACTGCACACACACACCGCAAACAGGAATGGACTGTCAAATCTGTCCAAAGATTTACGCCTTCAATAACGTCCAACGCGTATAATGGGTCTCTCTTATGAGATATGGGGCCCTCTTTGGAACTGATTCCAATCAACACCTTTTGCATATTCTGTTTCTTTTTGTTTGCTCTATGACACCAAAAGAAACAGCCACTGGATTGATGAGGTTAAAATTAAAATGCAGCCTCGTTGCTGCGGTTTGAAGCCGGCTCTTTGACGTTTGAACTTCTCCAAGGGAGCTTTACATTTCCTGTGTATCAGAAAGCAAGTCTCCTTTCTCCCAACCCCCAGTATCTTGTGGTTCACAAATCCCTGACTTCAGAGGATTATGCTTGATAGTGAGGAGTGGGTGGGATTCATGTTCCGCGTTGATCCGCGTCGCCAGGAATCTAGGGCGCTACTACATCATAACGGCCCGATGTGCACAAAACAAAATGGGAAACGCACACAGTCCTCGACAGCATGACAACTGAGGTGGGGAAGACAACAAAGTGAAAGTGGATGACACACAGTCCTTGTGTTGAGGGGGGGGGGGGGGTGCAGCGGTTCCCACTCGCTGCAGTGGAAGGTGAGAGTAATTACATAAAAGCCCGACAACAATGAGCTCCTTTCCCCTGCAAGGCAAAGGGGAGGTGGGCGTGGGCCGGGGCACTTCTCTTTTTTGTTCCTTTTTCAAATGCATAATGAAGAGCCTCCCAGGCTCTCCACTGATCAAACAAGTGTTTGATAGTGGCTTTTGTTGGAGAGAGCATGAATATGTTTATTTGCATGTGAAGAAGTGGGTGACTTTGAGGTGAAGATCAGGCAGATTAGTGTTAGCTAGGAGAAACCTGCGCTAACGGACCCCGACCCCATTCACACAACATCCCCTCCCCCCCATGCATAGGAACTTCCTCTCAGGACTGGTTATTCAGCATACAAGGGAGTGTGTGTGTGTGTGTGTGTGTGTGTGTGTGTGTGTGTGTGTGTGTGTGTGTGTGTGTGTGTGTGTGTTGTGTGTGTGTGTGTGTGTGTGTGTGTGTGTGTGTGTGTGTGTGTGTGTGTGTGCTGTGCGTGTGCATGTGCGCGTGTGTGTTGTGTGTGCGTGTGCGCGTGTGTGTGTGTGTGTGTGTGAATCTGTTTTTGGTACGAGCTGTTGAATCAAGGGCGCTCGCTTGACTCAACGTTTGCCCCCTAAAGTCTAGATTGTTTGGCTAGTGTGAGCACACCATCCGTACTCAAGTACAGTGCAATTCTGTGGCCTGAGTACACTTCGGAGAGGTGTGCTCAGACCAAGGTACAGATGCTAATGAGCCGACACGTGCACACGTACGTATACGCAACCTGAGTTTGATGGCATATAGTCCATGCGACCCTTCTACCCCATTAAAAGGGAACTATGCACCTGTTTTAGCTTAATTTACCTTAATTAAGCAGGTTAAGAGTCATTGTAATGGTTCTATAACATTTGATGGGTCAATTGGCTGTTTCGACTCCCTCTAGCGCATCGGGGCGGAGAAAGGGAAAATGCAAGTTTCTGCCATCGACCCGCCGCTAACTCTCGCAGTAGTCTCGGATCTCGCAAAGTAATGAATTGCTTTACGGCACTACAGACCCACAAACACAGAACCGGCTATATATAGACACAAGTAGCGAAGGGGCGGTTACATTCATCATGAATCAGCCGACTAAAAAGAGACAGAGAAACCCAATGTCGGAGGAACAGAAGAAGAGAAAAGGGAGACTGACCAACAGAGAGGCCAGACACGAAGAGGCAAGTTTCTCAGGAATAGCATGAACTGAATGAAAAAGAAGACTTCAAATCGGATGCCGACTTGGCCTCTGGTTTTTCTAAGAGTGTATAGCCTATATCATGTGATATGTCCGACTAGCCATATAAAGTTCCCTGCATGAGAGCTGCTAGCACATATTCGTCGGTAACAGAACTGTTACATTTTACGAGGCGTGAACCTCCATTATAGCTTTACCCATGTTATACCTTTGGTGTAGTTCCCTTGGTGTAGTTCTGTAGCGTGTAAACATGTTTTATCGTGTTTTAAAAAATATTGCATTGTAATTTTTCTTAGTTACAAGTGTTGACAAACAGCATTGTTATGAGTTATCGTTACGAGGCATGATGACCCAAGACGGCTCGGTCTGCTTGCCCTGTTACAGCCACATCCCACACCCGAACTTGTGCGGGTACTATGTCACGAGGAAACCTTAATCCAGAGAAGCCTCAAGAAGATGCTACACAATAGCCATAAGGCAAAAGACCAACCATGAAGAACTGTCACTTGCATTCTTTCAATATTCAAAATAAATATTTTTGTGTATTATTGAACAACTGAAAGAAAGGTGGTGGAAACATCTGTTATATAAAAAAGAAAGTTTTTATTTTTTTATGAATGAAGACACCTGCATGCAAGAATAAGTTCATGTTTGTGTGTGGATTACGCGATAAACTATTGTTATGACCCATTATTTATTTTGCTGACCACTTGTTTTTTATCCCGACAAAAGCTTCGTAAGGAAAGTTTTGCTTCGTCTCTCTCGTAGATCGCATCTTTCAACGTCTCCATTTAATACGACTGCATCACCTTCTCTCACATGATCAGCAGCTCGCGGATTTCACTTTCTCTTCAGTTAGAACTGCTTATAATGATATCGCTGCGTGCAGCAGTGCAACAGTGCAGCAGCACCTCTACCCAAGCCTCACCCCCCGCCGGAACCGCAGAGCCATCACATTTACAACAGAATGAAACCCAATAAACGGCCAATTATATTCTCTGTGTTGTTCTCCATTGTTGTTCTACTGATGGTGTGTTTCTGAATCATTGGACTCCTGCCTTCAGAGTTACACTTTTTTACACTTTCATAGCATTCCTCTTGGTCTTTGTGACAAAAAAAATAAATCTCTTCACGGACACAGCCATTTTGTTGAGAGCGTCATCACTGCTCACTGGTCTACTCTCAGATTTCCAAAAGATGAAGACAAAAAGGGGGTGTGCCTCCGAGAAAGGCCGCAAGACACGAGATCTTTGACGTTCGACTCGGAAGTCTGGCGTCCGAGGATTGAGGAACACACCATGAGCAGCGGACGCTTGGTGATGACGTATTACGACATGATGATGTTTGTAGAAGAGGCAACCATACTCATGCCGCCTTCAAAAGCGTCAGGACCCTGCAAACGAAGACCCGGTAAATAAAAGACTAAGGGAGTCTCTCTGTGGGAGTCCCTTGAGGAAGACCAGGGAAGCCACCCTATTGTAGCTTCGTGTCCTACTTCACTCATCGTCAGGATTTCCACTCATAGACGACGCCACCATAGATCCTCTGCTCGGTACAGCAACCCATCCAATCTGTGTATCCACTGACCCTTGCCTACACTAACCTTGAAGTGATGGGAGGACTCTGGAACTGCCAATCAGTGGTCAAGAAAGCAGACTCCATTTCGGCCTACGCGTCCCTTATGACCCTCCACTTCCTGGCCCTGACAGAGACTTGGATCACTCCAGAGAACTCTGCTACTTCTGCTGCCCTCTCCACCGTCTACTCATTCTTACACAACCAAAGACCATCAGGGCGAGGAGGAGGGACCGGACTTCTCATCTCGCCGATGTGGTCCTACCAGGTCCTTCGACTATAACACTTGGCCAGATCTGCATTTGATCTCCACGCTGTCACTGTCACCCTTCCTATCAAGCTCTCCATTGTGGTGATCTACCATCCTCCAGGTCCCCTTTGTAACTTCTACAATGAGATGGATGCCCTTCTTAGCTGCTTTCCTGAAAATGGCACATCACTCGTTATCTTTGGCAATTTCCACATCCTTCCAGAGAAGTTTCACTCACCTGAATTAACCAACTTTTTTCGCCACCCTTGATTTAACACTATCACTTCTCCTCCCACACACAGGGCCGAGATCCAACTTGACCGGATATTCACAAGGTCCTGCGGCACCTTTGCTCTCTCTGTTACCCCGCTCCCCATGTCTGACCATCACTTTGTTGCTTTTTCTCTCCCCTTGAAGTCCTCTCCCCCCTCCTCTCTAGTCCCCACATTGTCACCAGCTGCCGTAACCTGCCGAGTTGCGGGCAGCTGAGAGGAAATGGAAGAGATCAGACGGCCCTAATGATCTATCTCACGATCTTTTCCTTTTCTCTGATTTCACCTCCAACAAATCTGCCTTCTACCGCACCAAAATTAACTCCTCCGCATCAAACCCCAGGAAAAAAAATTCCTTGTTCTCTTCCTGACGAATCGCACTTATCAGGTAACATGGAATGGCTCCTTGTCCAAACCTTGCACGCTTGAAACTAGTGTCCCTCAAGGCACGGTACTGAGGCCTCTTCTGTTCTCCCTCTATACCAGATCTCTGGGCTCTGTAATTACATCAGACGGCTTTTCCCTGCTATGCTGACGACACTCAGCTATTTCTCTCTTTCCCCTCATCTGACAAAGCCCTGATTGCAACACGCCTATCTGAATGTCTAGCAGACGTCAGCACTTGGACACATCACTTGAGGCTTAACCTCAACAAGACTGAGCTCCTCCTAATGCCAGGGAAAGATTGCCCACACATGGACTTACTGGTCACTGTTGAGAACATCACTGTATCTCCTTCTCCAACTGCCAGAAATCTTGGTGTGGTCCTGGACAATCAGTTATGCTGCACCGCAAACATCACTGCCGTGACCCGATCCTGCAGATTTGCAATTTAACACATCCGCAGGATTTGGCCCTTCCTCACAAGGGAAGCAGCTCAGCTTCTAGTCCAATCGCTGGTCATCTTCCGCCTCGACTACTGCAACTCGCTCCTGGTTGGACTCCCTGCCACTGCGATTAAACCTTTGCAGCGCATCAAGAATGCACAAGAACGCCTTGTGTACAACCTTCCGAAGTTCTCCCATGTGACCCCCCTCTTCCGGGACCTCCACTGGCTCCCTGTAGTAGCTCACATCAGATTCAAGATGAAGGTACTGACGTACTGGCAGTAGATGGAACTGCCCCTGCCTACCTCCAAGCATTGGTAAAGCCACACACCCCAGCTCGATCCCTCAGCTCAACTACCTCAGCTGGACGCCTGGTACCGCCATCGCAAAGAGCAAGCAAAGGTCGATCAACAAAGTCACAACTTTCTCTGTTTTGGACCTCAGTGGTAGAACGAGCTCCCTGCCAATGTCAGGATCGCAGAGTCGCTCACCAGCTTCTGCAAAAGACTCAAAACTCACCTGTTCAGAGTTCACCTCGATTCGCATAGCTACCCAGCCCCTTCCGGCCACCATTGTAATTTGTACGTCCTGGCACTTAATTTACGCACTTATTGTACGCACTTAATCTACATTTCACTTATTCATAGTACTTAATTGTGTAGCATCTGCAGTAGCTGCTATCATTGTTGTACACAGGGAATGGGTTAGCCTAGCGATTGTTAGTACTTGCACTTGGTTCCATGAACATCTTTACTGTACTGACAGCGATATATTGTCTCACTTGTTATGACAAATGTACTTATTGTAAGTAGCTTTGGATGAAAGCATCTGCTAAATGCCCTAAATGTAAATGTAAATGTGAAACAGTCAGAGTATCCGGGAGATTCTGAGGTTCGGACCTTAAGCTCGGAGGAAAGTGCTTAGAATACTCTGTTGGGTCAGAGTTTTTCGCTCGGCGTTTCTTGAGGAAGTAGAGCTACCCGAGTCCTCCGAGTTCACGTCACAACAATTCCGCTGCCCATTTCATTGATGGACTAAAGTGAACTTGCAGCAAGCACTAAGAGGCGAACTTAACACCAATTCTAACATTTGCATTACGATACATTATAGATTACAAATTCTGTTTCTGTTTTTCCGGTTTTATGTCATAGCCTTCTGTGGGGCGTTTCCTGAACGCTCTTATTTCGGAAGAAGGGAAGGTTTACGTAAAGACACGTAAGAGCTTTAAAACCTCCAAGCCGTTCTGAAGGCGGCATCAGGCCGAGTTGAGATTGCCTAGTCTGAGCACAGGCCAGCAGCACAGCGGGGGGGGGGGGGGCCTTTAAACTCCCCCCCCCCAGTGTGTGCTACCTCTGCTTAAGTGTAAGAAGTCGTTGCTAGGTTGTGTATTGTTATCCTCGTCCAACCAAACTTTTGTTACAGGATAGGAATCATGGTGCAAGATTTCCTGCATTGATTTGTTACAATCCCCAAATGACAATAAATCAGTAACCTTATTACGCCTCAAAGTAAGATTATTAATTTTCATGTTTTTATTGTCATTCCTCGTTTAGTTGTGTTGGTTTTGTGTTTTAGGCAGAACCAGTGTAGAACCCACATGGTGTCATGGGAGTGACCTATGACCCTAATCAAGGCACTCATTCCTAAATACAACAGGAGAGCGGGAAGCAGCCTATGGTCTGTTGTATGTCTAGCAATAATTATTATAATCTGCAATATTTGAGTGGCTTTCTGTTGGCTTTCATTCCTCTCAGTTTGCATGTATGTATGTATATTGTGGCAACCCGGCACCGTGAGCGAACCACCTCCTCCGAAACAGGACACAACTTTGAGGAGAAGACATGTTTAATCCAGAAGATAACAAAGTTTCTCAAAACGCAAATAACGTAAAACCTGGGAGGAATCCCGTCACCCATGAGGACCGGTCTCTCCGTGCAGGAGCTCCAGGGCTGGGAGAGCCCCGAATGAGTGGAGAAGCGGGCTATTTAAGCCCTGCTTCCCCACCTGTTCCTCAGGTGCTCTGAATCTGCTTAATTGGCCTGGGCCGGATTGCCACATTATATGTATACTGTATGTAAAACGCATGCATGAATGCACCAAATACACAAACACATACCGAGACAAACACACACCAACACATGCATACACACATGCACACATGCATGCACCCACATACAGACATGCACGCAGATATAACACGCATATACTTGTCTCCCACTCATGCCAGACACACACACACACACACACACACACACACACACACACACAACAAAACAAACACGCCCTTTAGTGTGACTTCCCTTCTTGGGCTTCTTTGTTGTGCCGATTGTCGGAGAAACCCTTTAATGTGATCCACATTCTTGTGTGCTTGCCAAAGAAAAGGTACCTAGACCGCAAAGGTGTGTGTGTGTGTGTGTGTGTGTGTGTGTGTGTGTGTGTGTGTGTGTGTGTGTGTGTGTGTGTGTGTGTGTGTGTGTGTGTGTGTGTGTGTGTGTGTGTGTGTGT